>JABUQX010141601.1:30000-47500 GCA_015478945.1 Trachelipus rathkii
GGCAATAAGAAGGAAATGTTTATTGCCAAGAAGTTAAAGAAATGCTTCCGCATTTGAGAGTGACATCTTCGGAAGAAAAGATACAAGCTGCGTGTAACTACGTCACTAACGGAAACTTCGATAAACCTTTCAGTTTCTTTCAGTTTCTTCGCATTTTTGGACTTTAGTGGATAAAAAAGCCCCTTTGAATTTCTTCTCATATAGTTATTTTAATAGTTTGTTTAAGCCTAGTCTACATTAGGACAGTATTTGATAAAATTCTGCCCATTTTCGTACAATTTATTTTTTAAATCTTAAATTTATTTTAAATTTAAGAAGCAGCAAATACTTTTTATTAAGTTTTTCAATTTTAATTTAAATTTCAATATATATTATAACTTTTACTTTATATATATATATATATATATATATATATATATATATATATATATATATATATATATATATATATATATATATATATATATATATATATATATATATATATATATATATATGTCCACTCTCCTCTTCTAGACAACATCTTACAGACATCCATATCCCTTATATCCCTATGTGTGGGGGAGAAAATTGCCCACAACTTATGTTCTGCATGTCGTAGAAGGCGACTAAATAGACGGTGGTGGTTGGGTTGGCTGCCCACTACCACCTATCTTTTGCCAGGAATGCTAATGCATGCCTCGGAGAAGGTAGTGATCGCCGTAAGCGACCTATCTTTCGGCGAAAATGTACGAATCGTATGGGTACATGGAATGCCAGAGGAATAAATGATGAGGAGGAGAGAGAGAGGTGATGGATGTATTTCAAAAGGGCAAATTTGATTTGCTCTCTGTGTCAGAAACAAAGGTGAAAGGAAGCTGTGAAAATGAGTGGTGTGGTGTAAAATGTGTATGTGCTGGTGTGGAAAGGAATAAGAGGGGGAGAGAAAGAGCTGCAATTCTGATGAGTGAGCTGTGGACTGTGGTACATTGCTATGGTAGATTTTATTTCTGTGAGAACTAGAATTCTAATGCTTAAATTTAAGTTTGAAAAGGTCAAGGTATGTGTGGTTGTGACATATGGTTCATCTGAGGGTAATGTTGAAGAGAGCGCGATTTTCTGGGATAATCTGAATGATGTTTTGGATGGGGTGAGTATGAGCTTCAGATTGATTGTGTTAGGTGACCTAAATGGTTAGATAGGTGATCAAAAAAGGGATGGTATAACAGGTGGCTTTGGGGTGTCGGGAGAAAATGAGAATGGTAAGAAGGTGATTGGTTTCTGTGAGGAGAGAGGTATGTGTGTAAATAATATTTACTTTAAACACAAGAGTATTCATAAGTACACTAGAGTTGGTATCGAAGTGAAAAGTATGATTGATTTTGTGTTGGTGAAGGAGATGTTAAAACATATGTTGGATGTTAAAACAGGGAAGAGGTTAGGAATGGGATTATAGGATCATTATGTTGTTTTATGTAATATTAAGTTAGTGGGGCTTGGGTGGAGAGGAAGGTGATAAGGAAGGAAGTGGGTAGAATTAAGAGTGAGAAGTTAAGTGAACAAGGTAATAAGGATAACTATTTAAGAGTGCTTGCTAATAAATCAGTTGAATGTGAACAAATTGAAGCTGAACAAATCTGGAGGCAAATGAAGGAAGGGGTTGTTAGTAGAGCAAAAAAAGTATCTGGATGTGCAAAAGTAGGAAGTAAGAATGTTAACAGTGAGTGGTTGAATGAAGAGGTGATGCAAGCGGCTAAAAGTAAAAAGAAGCATGGTTAAATGTACTAAAAGCCAGTGATGAGGTCTCAAAAGAAAGATGTTTGAAATTATATAAGGAGGAAAAAAGGAACACTAAAAGATGCATACGTAGGATTAAAAAAAAGGTAAATGAAAAAGTTTGGAAGGAGGATGAATGGGGACTTACAAGGGAATAGGAAGTTCTTTTGTGAGAAAGTTGAAGAATGGTAAATCTGTATGTATGGATGAAATTACTGGTGAAATGATCAAGAACGGAGGCGAGATGGTTATTGAGTGGATTTGGAAGTTGTATAACAAAGCGTTTATGGAGGGTATAGTTTCGAGGGATTGGAGGAGAGCAGTAATAGCAGTAATATCCCAGGGGGATAAAGGTAACTAGGAATTATAGGGGAATTAGTTTATTGAGTGTTGCAGGGAAGATATATGCTGGCATTTTTGTCGAAAGAGTGCTTCGAGTGACTAAAGTACTGATTGGTGAAGAACAAGGTGCGATTAGAAGTGGTAGAGGATGTGTGGATCAAATCTTTACATTGAAACAAATGATTGAAAAAATGAGGGAGAAGAAGAAAATTGTATTTAGGTTTTATGGATTTGCAACAGGCGTTTGATAGGATTAATAGGGAAGCTATATGGCAGGTGTTAGTGATATATGGTGTTGATGGTAGGCTTCTGAATGGAATCAAAAGTATGTATGATGATAGTGAAGCGTGTGTAAGAATAAATAGAGTCGAAAGTGATTGGTTTAATATTAATAGCGGAGTTAGGAAGGGATGTGTTATGTCTCCTTGGTTATTCAATTTGTATATGGATGGGGTTATGAAAGAATTAGAGGTTGGGGTGGCATGAGATGGTGTTAGAATGATGGAGAATGGAAGAAAGTGGAGGGTGCCCTACCTATTATATGCGGATGATTTGTTTTTTTGTGGTGAATCTGAAGAGAGTTTGAGAAGGTTGGTATAGAGATTTGGCAGGGTGTGTAAAAGAAGGGGTTTGAAAGTAAACGTAAACAATAGTAAGGTTATGGTTGTGAGTGAGAACAGTCCTCGGTGGGAAGTTATGGTAGATGGTGAGCAGCTGGAACAAGTGTCAGAGTTTAAATATTTAGGATATATGTTAGATGAAAAGGGAACGGATGATGCAGACTGTAGTAGGAAAGTTGTGAATGGCAGGAAGGTGGCTGGTGTAATTAAATCTTTGGTGGATGGAATGGAACTAAGTCTTAAGTGCGCTAGGGTCTTTCATGAGAGTATGTTGTTACCTGTGTTAACGTATAGTAATGGGACTATGGTCATGAATAAGAGGTATAGATCTAAAGTACAATGCGTTCAGATGGACAATCTTATGGGCGTGTTAGGAGTGGGAAGAATTGATGAAATAAGGAATGAAAGTATTAGAGAGTTGTGTGGTGTGAGGAAAGGGGTAAATGAGAGAATAAATGAAAGTACGTAGAGTTGGTTTAGTCATGTGGAAAGGATGGATAATAGTCGGTTGGTTAAGCGTATATACAGTATAGTGATGAGTTTGCTGGAAGACCGAAGAAAAAGTGGATTGAGTCGATAATATGAGTGAATGACGGGGTTTTGTGCGGATATATATATATATATATATATATATATATATATATATATATATATATATATATATATATATATATATATATATATATATATATATATATATATATATGTATCTATATATACTGTATATATATATATATATATATATATATATATATATATATATATGTATATATATATATATATATATATATATATATATATATATATATATATATATATATATATATATATATATATATATATATATATTCGTTATTTTTAGACCGTAATTATTTGGTCAATTGTTCATATGAATTATTAAGTTCATTATTAGAAAACTCATCATTTATGTTCCCTTTTCTGATTTCAATTTATTTCCACTCTTTTTCAGCACTCACATGCACACACAAACATACATACTGTATATATATATATATATATATATATATATATATATATATATATATATATATATATATATATATATATATATATATATATATATATATATATATAGTTAGTTAGTTAGTTAGTTAGTTAGTTAGTTAGTTAGTTAGTTAGTTAGTTAGTTAGTTAGTTAGTTAGTTAGTTAGTTAGTTAGTTAGTTAGTTTATAGCCACCGAACCTCTATCCCATGAATTTGGGGGGTTCATTACCTACCGCAGTAGGGTCTTTGGTCAGGGGAAATTGTGTTACATGTATTTCCTAACCAAGTGGATTATAATGCAAAGATTATCTAGGCTTGATAGCAAGCCCTGCTTCGGCTCAACTCATTTGGAAATTCTATTCACAGTGAGTAGTATAGGGTGCAAGGAGCCAGGTAATTATTGCAACCTAGTCTGTTAAATCTGGTACTTTTTAGCATTTTTTGTTACTTTTCAGCATTAGAGTTTTCTTCTTCCACTCCGATTCCTTCTCCGAATCCTGTGACTATTTATATTTTTTCTACCTACAGCCATTTTCTCCTTGGTGGGGTTCAGCACCGCTACGAGGGGCTTAGCGACGTGAAACCGCGGCTCAGGCTAGCTGACGTCATTAACTGTTGGGGTAGCAAGTTTGGTGGGAATACAATAATTAGAACTAATTAAAATGAGGGGAAAATAAAAAATGGGGCGGGCTTAGTGACGTCATAGAAATACTGCTCTCTGATTGGCTATCCCCGTTTTCCATGCATAACTACAACGTAATTGCAATGCAATAAGCCTGCCAGAGCACGTAGAAAAATGATTTAAATATCGATTTGGGGGTAAAAGACCGCGACAAATCGATTGAAATAATCAGAAATGGTCTAGCAATCATTGAAAACCCTCTAAGAATCAAGAAAACCCTTTTGTAGGGGTAAATCCACTAAGTTCAGGTTCAAAAACTCAGAAAATGGTCTTCCAGACTTCAAAACCCTATATTTTGGCTCATCAAGTGTCAAAATCTAACGAAGTTATGGTAAATTCCCAAGTCAACGGCCGACATGACTTTGAATTTATTGCCGTTCAGATTACAGGGTTGCGGAGTCGGTTCAAAATTTTCCGATTCCGACTCCGACTCCACCCTCTTCAAAATTACCGACTCCGAATCCGAATCCGACCTCTTGAAAATTACCGACTCCGACTCCGACTCAATCCTCTTCAAAATTACCGACTCCCCGACTTCGCGACGCCGACTCCGACTCCGACTCCGACTCCGACTCCGACTCCACAACCCTTGTTCAGAAGCCCCAGAGCCTTCGAAAACGATCTCGCCGACCTTATAAACTCATCTTCGTCGTTGACGTGCAGTACTACAGCTGTTAAAAAGAGAGAAACTCATCCAGAGTTGGGGACCTTGACCAAGGCAGCTGCTGACATGACTTGGTCGATTGTGCCCTGTGAAGAAAAGTGCCGAAAATGATTAAAAGCTCAAAAAAATGCTAAAAAGTAACAAAAATGTTAAAAAGTACCAGATTTAGCTACAAATCTGGCTCCTGTCAATAGCGCATCCTATACTACTAATACTACTACTACCGTGGACGTAGTTTCGAATACAGATGAGCAGACCATCTTATGCTAGAAGCATGAGAGAGAGTGTGATTTTGTGTTATAATAGATTGTTCTGTTGTATATGCTTGCTATGTTTTTAGTGATGTGTGGGTATTGAGATTATTGTAATTCACAATGCCACAAACTGTAATTAAAAATGACAAAAAATCTATTACTTAGGCAATATTTTAATATTTTGTGTCCGTTCAGATAGCCGGATCAAGACTCGAACTCTTGCTCTCGCTCTCGCTAGAAGGGAAATTACGATCCAAAAGACCCCCTTTTATCCACTGAGCTACCGTGAACTCATATATATATATATATATATATATATATATATATATATATATATATATATATATATATATATATATATATATATATATATATATATATATATATATATATATATATATATATATATATATATATATATATATATATATATATATATATATATATATATATATATATATATATATATATATATATATATATATATATATATATTTCGAAGTGGAAACGGAGAAAGAGAGAGAGAGAGAGAGAGAGAGAGAGAGAGAGAGAGAGAGAGAGAGAGAGAGAGAGAGAGCTAAGAGGAGAGAAAGAGATACATATAAAATGATAGAAAGAAGGAGAGATATAAAGAAAAAAAAGAATGAAAATAAAAGGAAGAAATATTGAAAGAAAGAGAGAGAAAAGGAGAGAGTGAAAGAGAGAGAAGCAAAGAAAAAGAAAGAAAGAAAACGCGAATGGAAAAGAGAGGGAAAGAAAGAAAGGGCGAAAGAGAGAAAAAGAAATCTAGAAATGAGAAAGAAGAGAACGAAATTTATAAAATAAAAAGAGAAAGAGAAAAGAAAGAGAGAATGTACAAAAGAAAAAAAATAGAGAGAGAGAGAGAGAGAGAGAGAGAGAGAGAGAGAGAGAGAGAGAGAGAGAGAGAGAGAGAGAGAGAGAGAGAAGGAAATAGAAAAAGAATTGGGAAAGAAAGATAGAAAAGGAAAGAAAGAATGAAATAAAGAGAGAGAGAGAGAGAGAGAGAGAGAGAGAGAGAGAGAGAGAGAGAGAGAGACCTTTTAATATTCAAACACGCAGTTCCCTCTCTCGCTTGAAAACAACATTCCAACTTTAATAAAATAACTCATTTGAAAAAGAAGCGGAAAATAAGCAATCTTATTTTAAAAGCAAAACCATAATAAAAAACCCTCAAAGTCTTGAACCATCATCACGTTTCTTTATCTTTCATCAAAATTATTTTATATTAACTATAAAAGGTGTAAAATTGTTAATAATGCCATTTGATATGAAAATTTCTTTCAAATTTTTATGGCCGCCATTTGTATCTATAGTCTATGGAATCGTAAAAGCCTTTTTTTTCCTTTGTATTTGTGTATGTGTGCTCGCGCGCTTGTATGTACATGGGGAGGGTGTTTAGGTGTATGTTTTTGTATATATACTATTTGCATAAGGTTTGTCAATCAAAGGTTCTTTTATGAACAAATTCATAGGTTATATATATATATATATATATATATATATATATATATATATATATATATATATATATATATATATATAATAAATATATATATATATATATATATATATATATATATATATATATATATATATATATATATATATATATATATATATATATATCTAAATATATCCCTATATATATATATATATATATATATATAAACTCTCACACTCTTGCACACTCTCATCTGTGATTCCGAATATTTTCAAACTTATAAGATTTTTATCCAAAGTTGAAAATTAAGATCCAAGGGTATAAACTACTAAAGAAATTCTTTCATAGCTCAGATGAAGATTATTATTTTTTTTACTGAAAAAGTTTACAGCATATATATATATATATATATATATATATATATATATATATATATATATATATATATATATATATATATATATATATATATATATATATATATATATATATATATATATATATATATATATATATATATATTGTTCAACAACAGATGATCACGCTTCAAAATTCAGAAACGGCAAAATTTTGGATTACTGAAGAGAAGTTAAAAGAGACATCAAAGTTAAGGAGTATACAATAAATATATAGCAGTAGTGAGGATATTTCAGATGACTCTTCTCGCTGATGAAACACTTTCAGAAAGACGGTCTATTAAATAAATATTTGTTTTCAAGAAATCAGATAGGAATCAAAATCTCATCTCCAAATATATATATATATATATATAATATAAGAAAACTAATATTTATTTAGCATAGCTATTCTCCAATATAGTAGCCAATAATATGTAATAGCCAATAATAACCATAATATGTATAATAATAATAATAATATAACAATAGTAGCAGCATCAACACTAACCTTCCAATATGCTATTCTTATCAACAACAGCAACAGCTAACCATGAAATGTATAACCAATAGCCTTCTATTGTATATATGTAACTTCTTCTTCTTAATAGCGCAACCAACAACAATAATAGCAATAATAATATATAATAGCAATATGTAATAATAATATAAATCTCATCTATATATATATATATATATATATATATAAAATGAATAATTTTAATTTGAGCAAGCATTTTCTGCTACAAATAAAGTACTTATAGCTGTACAAATGATTATTTTCAGGTCGGATATGCCGAATAATTCTTTATCCGACGGATACCTGATAATGCTCATTATCAGTGCACCACTTATATATATAACAACAACCTTATATATATATATATAACTTATATATATATAAATTATATATATATATATATATATATATATATATATATATATATATATATATATATATATATATATATATATATATATATAGTAAAATGGTAGTAGATGGTATAAAGCCCTCTTGATTGCTCTAATCTAATTATAGTAGGTTGTTAAACCCGTACCGTCTGACCATTGCTTCCATCACACACTGGGCAACATTGGCATTGTCCACATATCCTAAATGAAACAAAGAAATATCAACTTCCCCTATTACCTTGGGAGGCGACCGGGCCTCTGCCTACGGCAGTTGAAAGGGTAGTTTAGGAACAGGGGATGTTAAGAATCTCCTGTCTTGTACAGGATGTCTTTGAAAGACGAACCTGTCAACGTTCAACTACAGGGCCCTCTCTACAGAGGGAAAAAGTTGAAATAATGGAAAAAAACTGGAAAGGATTAATTATGAGAAACATCGTGGGATTATGCGAAGCAAGAAGAAAAATAGAAAACAGAATAAAGAATATATAATAAACTATATACATGTTAAATAATGGTATACAAGATAGAGGAATAGTCCTTCTCATTCATAGCTTATAAAAACACATTAAAAGAAAAATAGTATTATATTGCATGGTCAAAAAAAATATTTTTAACTCCCAAGTAGATATGAAATTTTAATAATTCAGGTTATACAACAACCCCAAGTTAAAAATAAGATTAATTGAGAGATCTTTATGCTGAAATGCCAATCAATGCAGAAGCATGGCAAAATCATCTCTACAAATAAACCATTACCGACTGTTATGCAGAAGTTTGAATTCAGAATTATAACACCAATACTGTGAGAAATTTGTTATCAATGTAGAAAATGAAAGAATTAATCTACTGATAGCATATGATGAAGGACTAAGTGTATTTATAATTAACCCAATTTTAAAATAAATAAATAAAGAAAACAAAAATATAATAAAAATATAAGATAAACTTGAAAAGGTCCTAAGTTTCAAAATATTAAATCGACTACTTATTATTGGCAAACAATAAAACAATCATTCAAGATATATCAGCCCCAAATAAATTTGTCACAGGGAGTGATCACCTAATGGCGAACGATTGTATAAGATCGCAAACAAAATTAACAGAAATAATAGTCAAATTTCAGAAATGGAGAGGATAAGATAATATAACTAAATATAATGGTGACACATAAACTAAAAAGATATTAAAATTTTGTTCCATTTTGAATCTGAAAAAGGTTGACAAATGTAATTAAGGTGACTGCGGACGCAAATTGGCAGATAAAATCTCCAATACCAACATTAATAGATGTATATAAGAGAGGGCTTTTGTTCTGCAATGGACAGAGATGATATATATATATATATATATATATATATATATATATATATATATATATATATATATTATATATATATATATATATATATATAATATGCGGTATGCGTCTTTTCTTAGCCAGCAGCCTTAGCCTTGCGCTGCTGTAACAGCAGCCTTAGCAGCAACAGCCTTAGCCAGCCCGCTGCGCTGCTGCGCAGCAGTAACAACTAGCAAACCATGTGCTGCCTTCAACTGCTAACTTTAATAGTTTGCTGTATATAATAACTTAGCCAGCCAACCCATGTAACCAGCAATATATATATGTTTAATATATATATGTATATAACCAACTAATAATAAAAATATAATATAACCAATAATATATGTATATGCGCTGTAGCACCAGCTGCTGTATTTATCTTATATGCGCTCTTGCTGTTGTATAATAGCAACCCAACGCCGCTAATAGCATGCAGCAGCAACAGCCCTATGTAACAGCAGCCAGCAGCACTAGCCAGCAGCCCAGCCATATGCATGTAACAGCAGCATCTTCTATTTCAATAACATAGCCGCTATAATATATGTATATGTTTGCATATGTATGGCAGCAGCATATGCAGTATGCCCATAGCTGTAGCCTTAACAACATGCCCAATAGCGCCAGCTCCCAGCTGTCTGCTGCTGTATGTAACATGTATCATGCCATGTTATGCCTATAGCTCAATAACGCCAGCCAGCCTGGCGTAGCCAGCCAACTGCTGTAATGTAGCAGCCAGCACCTTCCTTCTTTGCTCTTTCTTTGCTGTAGCAACCAATAATAGCCAATGGCATAGCTAGCTAACAACAATATAATATGCCAACAACTTATATATATATATATATATAGGTATCTTTTGTTGCTGCTGCTGCTACTGCTGCTGCTCAACATATGCTGCTGCTGCCATAACAACAACTATACTCTTTATGCTGCTTCTTATATATATAACCTTATATATATATTCTATATAACAATATATATATATATATTCGAAACGCAGCTTTACGGGGAAAAAGCACAGGAGGCCGGGCCTCCTCTAAAAAATAAAGAAAACTAATGTAATAAAATAATTCAATTTTACTATTTATTACTATTAAAATAATGTTTAAAATGTTATACAAGAACGCTAATTTTTCATTAAGATCATTTACTCTCTTGCGAAACATTATTTTTCATAAGGATCATTGACTGGAGGAATTTTTATTTGTGCCTTCAAGAAAGCATAATTATAATGCTTTCAAAACACTGGTTGTCATGGCAACATATAAAAGAAACCTTATTCTTTTTGTGTCTATTTTGAGGATTTTCCACAAAGCCTCCTCTCTCGAAATCCAATTTTTAAAAATTAAATAAAAAAAAACATTTAACTATATATATATATATATATATATATATCTATATATTTATAACATATATATATATATATATATATATATATATATATATATCTTTGCTATATATATATATAGCAACCAGCAACTCTTTGCGCTGCTCATTCTTTGTATGCTCCAGCCTTGGCTTTATATGTATATGTAGCAGCCAGCCAGCAGCAGCCAGCCCAGCAGCCAGCAGTATCGCTGCTCAGCAGCAGCCTCAGCCAACAGCATGTATAGCCTTGCAACCAACTTAGTATGTATGCCCATATGTAACATGCTGCTAGCACCCAATATGTATATAATATATATATACCAGATAAAACCGGTAAGAGAGAGAGAGAGAGTTATGCTAAATTTACTATATTTTTGTTAATCAATTTTGGTTGTTATTTATAGATCTTTTAATAACCTTTTCTGTGTAAACTTAGCAATTTTCCAATGGAGAAGGAGGACAAAAATAAATCTTTAATTTTCGAATATATAATAGAACACGATATACATATTTACCCTATTTCTTATTTCATACATGAAATTAAATAGATCAATTAAATCTTTAAAAAAATGTTACAACCTTTATACAACAGGAAATCATGAACACTTTCGCTACGAAAATGCAGGACACGAGGCCTTTGAGGCAAAGTTTCTTCTCTAAAGGACTTCCACGGATGCAAGGTGCTTAATTATATTATCAAACTCGCTTAAAAAAAGAAAAGACCACATTAATATTCATCATCTAGTAATTCTAGTTCATTAATTCATTTATTTATTTATTTATTTATATATAATTAACAAAATAATGATTTATAAGATATTTGAGTTATCCATTCCTACAGTTCTCTTTTAGCATATAATTGGTTTTATGGGTATCTTAGTTTTCCTTTCAAATTCAGATATTAGAATTTAAATATATGAATTATTTTTATCCGAAATGTCCATTAAGAACAAGTAAATTTTATTTAAATTTTTCTTCTTAAATTAAACGAGTGTTTTATTAGATTCTTAGACAGGAAAACAAAAATAACTTGTAAAAAAATTAAATTCACGAATATGTATTGTATACCGTCTTGAAAATTGAAATTTGATCTCTGCATTTTTGGAGAGGTACGAGCCGTTACAATTTATAATTGATTAAAAATAGGGTTATTCAATGGCGATCATAACTGCAAAATTTGAAGAATATCGTTCATTTCTATAATAATAACTCGTGCTCAGCACGAGTAGCACGAGTAGCACGAGTGTAGGAGTCGCCTCTAATATATATATATATATATATATATATATATATATATATATATATATATATATATATATATATAATATATATATATATATACCAACAATATATATATATATATATATATAGCAACAACATATATATATATATATATATATATATATATCTTATATATATATATATTAAAGTGCCTCCCCATGTTTTCGGTTCCGAGCCGCCACTGATATATATAATAATATGTATCTATATAACTGAAATGTATAACCATATATATATATAACAACATATATATATATACTAACTATATATATATATATATATATATAATATATATATATTATATATATATATTGCAATATAATAATTAGCATTTATCAATAAATTATAAGCTAATAATAATCAAAATATCCTCTTTTATGGTCCTTAATAAGGAATGTATTATATATAATATAGAAAACAAAAAGTAACAAAGAAAAAAAAAGTTAAAAGTAAAAAAAAAAAAATGTGAAAGTAGAATAAATATTTCCCATCGCCATTTTGTAATTTTAAAATATATTTTTTTATTATTCTTATTTAATTATGTCGATAAATAGATAATTTTATCGATATATTAAAATATCGATATTTTCTATATATTGATATTTCCCAATATATTTTTTATAATCGATACAGTATCGATATTTATTGATTTTAAAATATATCGAAATAACAATTATTACTTTTTTATATTTTTTAATTTATTAAATATTAATTTATTTCCCTTATTTTGTTTGCTTGTTTTAATCCTTGTTTTAATATTCTTTTTTTGTTTTAATTCATTTGAAAGCGAAATAATCCATTAATTAAACTCTATATATATATATATATATATATAATATATATATATATATATATAAATATATATATATATATATATATATATGTATGGCAGCAATATTGCTATATCATATGCTATATAACATGTATGTATAGCCAGTAATAGTATATGATTATAGCACCAATAATATGTATGTATATGTATCTTGCTATAGCTATCCTTGTAGGTCAACCACCTTGTACAGCAATAGCCAGCCACCAATAATAGCACACTGTGTGATAGTATGTATATATATCAACAACCAGCTGTATGCTATACTAACATGCTCCCAGCAATGTGTCTTCTTTATATACTAACAACAACAGCAACCAATAATATGTATGTAACAGCAATATAACTTAATATATGTATATAATAATATAATAATAATATAATAATAATAATATTTGTATATAATAATAATATAACAATAATATATCATATATATATGTATATATATATATCTTCTAAAGTACTAAATTTCCTTATATATAACTACTTACGATATTAATAATTTCCCAGAATCAATAGTATCACATTTTCAAACTCTAACTTATATATATATATGTAATAATATATATTATATAACAATATCTTCAATAACATAGCATATAATAGTAATATAATGGATAATATATATATATATAGCAGCCAGCCATAGTATAACAATAATAACCAGTATATATATGTAATATATATATATATAACTATATATATATGCATATATATATATATATATATATATATGTTATATATATATAATAATAACTTAATAGCCAACTCTTGTAAATGGCCTCATCTATATACAACTTATATGCATCTGTTGGACTACAGCTAGTGTGTATAACTTGCTCTATATATATATGCACTTGTTGTAGGTCATCAACAGCAATAACCAGCCAACCTTAGCAGCATAACAGCCCATGCTTAGTCGGCCCACAAAAATTTGGCCCATGCTTTTCTAGTATACTATCACCTCTCTCGCCTTTCTCTGCACTGCTATGCCTGCCAATATATATGGCGCCATATGTTGCCACCAGCCCAGCAGCAGCCAACCAGCCAGCAGCCAGCCAACAGCCTTCTTCTTAACCAACTGTACTGTAACAGTATCTTTACTGTGCTTGCTCCAACAACATCATATATAATATATAATATATATATAATTCTTTTTCATTTCTTCAAAAATTAAGCATATAGTAAAGCTGTACAATTACTGCTACAAGTTTATAAATTCAAACATTTCCAAATGTGAAGATTAATATTTTCATTATCAAACTTTTAATAATTGGTGAATAATAGGAAGACATTAACAACGTTTAGTAAACTATACAATAGATAGACTATAGCAAGGTCTTCTTCTTTGAGACTATAGGTAAACTTTGTTGACTTATGAGACTTCTCCCTTTTTTTTTCTTTCTGAATATCTTTGAAACAAACAACAGCATTGTTGAAAAGGTCAACGCAATAATAATAATAATAATAAAAATAATAATAATAATAATAATAATAATAATAATAATAATAATAATAATAATAATAATAATAATAATAATAATAATAATAATAATAATAATAATAATAATAATAATAATAATAATAATAATAATGATAATAATAATAATAATAATAATAATAATAATTGTAAAATGATATATATATATATATATATATATATAGTATATATATATATATATATAATAACCATATATATATATATATGCTGCTATATATATATTCGTTTTTTTGATTATATATAAATACAATTATTTACAAATATACATATATTGATATATTTTCTAAATATAATATATATATATATGCTCGCTCTGCTGCTGTATATACTGCTATATAAGGAGGCGCTCCCTAGCTCAGGGGTAGAGCACTTTCGCTTGGCAAGCGAGAGGGCCCAGGTTCGAGACTGGATGGAGCGAGAGAACGTAGCTATTCTCTAGTAACTCTAGCTTCGTCTCACTCAGACGTTAATGAATACATTGGTAGCGTGCTTACTTTGCTACTAATGGGAAAACTTCCGGCATCCGCGATAGGCCTGGCCAGCCAGCGGATTTAGTCGTTAGGCCCGTATAACCCCAAGGACCTTTCTCGATGAGTCCCACTGACAGGTCGTGAGACCTTCCTGGGGAGTGGGGACGGTTTTATATAACTATATATATATATATACACTTATATATATATATATATATATATATATATATATATATCTTATAACAACTATATATATATATATATATGCTGCTGCTGCTGCTGCTGCTAGCCTGCTCTGCTGCTGCCTGCTTTACTAAAGTCAAGGTAATTTCTTTATAAAAGAAAATCTCTTCAATATGTACAGCTTAATTCATGACGTTATTTTCATACACACACAAACACACACACACACACACACACACACATAATGAACATACATACAACAGACAGACACAGATTATGTGACATTAATAATTTACATAAATTATAGTAAGTGATCACTAACTTATCAAAAGGTCTTTATAAGAAATTCATACTTTAAATTATATATATATATATATATATATATATATATATATATATATGCTATATATATATATATATATATACCCTTATATATAACAACTCTTATATATATATAACCTTATATATATATATATATGGTATGCCTTATATATACTGTTCTTTTTGTATAATATTATATATATGCAATATGTATATATATATATATATATATATAATCTTTTTAACTTAATATATATAGTATATATATATATATAATATATAACCAAACAACTTAATAATATATATATATATATCTTTGTAATATATATATATAAGTATGTATGTATATGTATGCTATATATGGGCCAATATACTAATATATGCTGCTCTTCACTCTTTGCTCATATATATATATATATATATATTTTAACTATCTTAATATATATATATATATATACTATAACTGCTATATATACTATATATATATATATATATATATATATATATATATATATAGCATAATATAACTGCTATATAGGTAAAATAAATGAGGAGAAACTTAGTGGCTGGGTTACTTATAAGGCCAAGAATTTTTATGAACCTTTTCATGAAATTTTGTAAATGTAAGGGACGTAATAAAAAATATTAAATTCTTACATACCTTAAATTTTTCCAAAGAACCCCTCCCCGCATAGCCAAAATTTTTTCACTGCTGATCCATATATATATATATATATATATACTTTTTATATATATATATATATATAACTTATATATATATATATATATATATATATATATATATATATATATATACATATATATCAGGTCCTCCACTTATTAGCTTTCGTATTTCTGGCCAGATAAAAGGACCCAGCTTTTTATTTTATTTTTATTAATTCATTTAGTTTTCATTATATTTTAATCAGAAACATTTGTCTCATCACTATTAATAACATCCTTCCACTGTTTCACAAATTTCTTAATAACTTTCTTGGTTTAAAGACCCTTGGTTCAAAGGAAAAGAATGTTGAGAGGAATTTCCCCGCTATCAGGTCTGTTAAAGGACTAGTCCATCAAATTGATCCTGTAAACATCAAAGTTAGTATTGATGAGATGAAGAAAGATATGCAGAACTGTTAGGGTGCATGTGGAAACTTTTCTCAAATGATGTTGTAAATATTTGTATAGGTGATGTTGTTTATGGCCGTGCACTTCATTGTGGCTGATAATGTAGACCTCTGGTCCATCAAAGCAGTGGTCAATTTCTCTACCTGTTGCCTATAGATGTTTTTTTTATCAGGTATCAAATTAAATTAGGTCACACTCACGCAGTCCCACTAAATATTAAGCAAAATAAATGGTGAGCTATTTTAGGTTGTTGCTTCCATAAGTCACATTATGTGGTGCTTTAATTTTTTTGTATTATATTTATTTTTTATTCCCAGTTATTAATGTGCCCAAGAACGGCAAATAGGTTCGTGAAAGTGAAGAGAAGTGCATAACTAAATTACCGCTTTGAGGGTGGGGGGTATCTATCTACGCGTCAAATAACATGAAATTCATTTGATAATTTAGGCACCTTTCCAACCTGTTCCAGAAAAATGTGATCCGTTGAATGGATTGAATATAGTTTTTAGACCGATTATTCATCCCTAAAGGCACTGTTTTTATCCAATCTAGACAAAAACAGAAATTGAAATCGAGTTTTTTTATCATTTCAAAACATAATCGGCAATTTTTAATTTACATAAAATATCCTTATATATATATATATATATATATATATATATATAGCATAATATATATATATATATATATAACTTATATATATATATATATATAACATGCTGCTGCTGTATATAGCATAACCTATATAGCATATAACAACCTGCTGTGGCTGGCCCCATAAGTGGTTGCGACTCAGGGCAATCAATTATTAATGTATCGGTTATTTTAATAATTTTAGGGTAGATACATTAAATTTTTGGGTAACCTAACCTAACTAACCTAACCTAACCTATCTAACCTAACCTAGCTTTAACCTAACCTAACCTAACCTAACCAATCTTAACCTAAATTAACCTAACCTAATTTTTAACGGAGTCAACCACTTATA
>JABUQX010141602.1:2500-17266 GCA_015478945.1 Trachelipus rathkii
GGATACGTTCTGTATGCAATGTTAGTTACTTTACTGTTGTTAAGTATGAAAATTTGTTAATGTTAACTGTTTATTCGTGTTTAAGATGTGTTAGGTTTGTGGGTGTACATTATATTCTTAGTTCAGGTTATATGTTAGCTTTATTGATGTGAAAACTTTGTTACGTTAGCATATATTCATTGGTCAGTATGATAAATTTTTGTTAAATGTTACTATGTTAATGTAAAATAACAGTGATATGTTAGAGATATGTTTGAAAAAAAAGTGTGAATAGGGTACGGTCTGTATGCAACGTCAGTTACTTTCCTGTTGTTAAGTATGGTATTTTGTTAATGTTGAGTGTTTATTCATGTTTAAGGTGTGTTAGGTTTGATGTTATACATTATATATTCTTACATCAGGTTATGTTATGTTAGCTTTATTGATGTGAAAAACTTTGTTATGTCAGCATATATTCAAGGGTTAGTATAAAAAGAACATATTTTTATGCTATGTTTATCCAAAATGATACTCTAAATATAACTTGAGTCAATAGATCAATAGCTCAATAGATCAATAGATCAATACCTCAATAGATCAGGGTTGGGACGGGGAGGGGGAGGGATGGGTGGCTTGATTTACTGATTCACTGATTTACTGCTTTAGTGTATGTAAAAATGTAAATTTTTTACGTTATAAACATAAAAAGAATAAAATTTTTAGTAAAAACAAAAAGTTTTAAAGAAATAAAATTAAAAATAAATAAGTTTTTAAAAAACAAAAGTTTTAAAGAAATAAAATTAAAATAAATAAATTTTTTAAAAACAAAAAGTTTAAAAATGAAATTAAAAATAAATAAAAGTTTTTTTAAAAAAAAAAAGTTTTAAAGAAATGAAATTAAAAATAAATAAAATAAATAAATAAATAAACACATAGCTATACTGATTTGTTAAAGGAGTATTTACCTCATCAGCTTCGTACCTATTCGTTCTGTATGCATTGTTAGTTACTTTACTGCTGTTAAGTATGGATCTTTGTTATTGCTAGCAGTTTATACGAACCTAAAGGTATGTTAGGTTTGTCGTGTACATTATATTCATAGTTCAGATGATGCTATGTTTGCTTTATTGATGTGAAAACTTTGTTACGTTAGCATATATTCATTGATCAGTATGACAATTAGACAAGGTCATGATAAAATTTTGTTAAATATTACTATGTTAATGTAAAAATATCCATGATATGTTAGAAAAAGTGTGAGTAGGTTACGTTCTGCGCTCAATGTTAGTTACTTTACTGTTGTTACGTATGGAACTTTGTTAACGTTAACAGTTTATTCATGTTTAAGGTGTGTTAGGTTTGTCATTATGGAATATATTCTTAGTTCAGATGATGCTATGTAAGCTTTATTGATGTGAAAACTTTGTCGCCTTAGCATATATATTCGTTGGTCAGTATGATAATTAGGTTAGGCTATGATAAATTTTTGTTAAATGTTACTATGTTAATGTAAATTACAACGATATGTTAGAGATATGTTTGAGAAAGTGGTGAATAGATTACGTTTTTTGTATGCTATGTTAGTTACTTTACTGTTGTTATGTGTGGAACTTTGTTAATGTTAACAGTTTATTCACGCTTAAGGTATGTTAGGTTTTGGCTTTGTACATTATATTCTTAGTTCAGATGATGCTATGTTTGCTTTATTGGTATAGAAACTATGTTGCATTAGCATATATTCGCTGGTCAGTGTGATATTTAGATTAGGTTATGATAAATTGTTTTTAAATGTTACTATATTAATGTAAAATACCTATGATATGTTAGAAAAAGTGGGAGTAGGATACGTTCTGCGTCAATGTTAGTTACTTTACTGTTGCTAAGTATGGAACTTTGTTAATGTTAGCAGTTTATTCATGCTTAATGCGTATTAGGTTTGTTGATGTACATTACATTCGTAGTTCAGTTGATGCTATGTTTGCTTTATTGATTTGGAAACTTTGTTACGTTAGCATATATTCATTGATCACTATGATAATTAGACAAGGTTATGATAAAATTTTGTTAAATATTACTATGTTAATGTAAAAATATCCATGATATGTTAGATAAAGTGTAAGTAGGTTACGTTCTGCGCTCAATGTTTGTTACTTTACTGTTGTTAAGTATGGAACTTTGTTAATGTTAGCAGTTTATTCGGGCTTAACGCGTTTTAGGTTTGTCGTTGTACATTATATTCTTAGTTTAGATTATGACATGTTAGCATTATTGATGTGAAAACTTTGTTACGTTAGCATATATTCATTGATCAGTATGATAATTAGACAAGGTTATGATAAAATTTTGTTAAATATTACTATGTTAATGTAAAAATATCCAGGGTTGGGGTAGGGAGGGGGAGGGGTGTGTGGTTTGATTTACTGATTTACAGGTTTAGGGTATGTAAAAACACAAATTTCTTAACTTATAAATATGAAAAGCGTAAAATTTTAGTAAAAACCAACTGCTTAAAGCTTATAAAACAAAAATTAATGAAAGTTTTTGTGTTATGTTATACAAAAAATATGACATGAATCCATAGATCAATGAATCAATAGATCATAGATGGGGAGGGGGGAGGGTGGGGAGGGTGGGGAGGCTCTGGAGGCTCTGGAGGCTCTGGAGGCTCTGGAGGCTCTGGAGGCTCTGGAGGCTCTGGAGGCTCTGGGGGCTCTGGAGGCTCTGGAGGCTCTGGAGGCTCTGGGGGCTGGTTTGATTTATATAAAAACGTATTTTTTTAAGTTATAAACTTAAAAAGAATAAAAAAAAAAAAAAAAATTTTAATTTTTAATTAATTTTTTTAATTTTTTTTTTTTTTAAAAAAATTTATTTTTAATTTTTTTATTTATTTTATTTTATTTTTTTTTTAATTTTTTTTTTTTATTTTTTATTTTTCCTTTTCTGTATCGAGGATGCATCATAAGAAAGATGCATACCAAGTTTCGTCGTTCTATGTCAATATTTTAGGTTTGGGGACCGGAGTGTACGGATGTGTGTACGGATATTTAAACCCATATATGATTCCTCTCTTTCCTTCTCAACCACCGAATCCGACTCCTTTCTCCAATTCTCTTATGCGTTCTGTTCATTTCTAAGGGGGGTACCCCGCACATTGGGGGGGGGTTCCCTGATACCCTATATGACTTTGAAACCATCATATTCGAGATCTATGGGTTCAATAACATATATAAAGATACCAAAATTGTATCATTACACAAATATTTAATAACTCGGCACCGCACCGGAGCCAGCACCGGTGCAGCTGTCAACTCCTACTCTTCTGAGTCAGACACCTTCTCCATTCTTTCCTTCCTTATTCATCCTTCATCTTTCTTTCTTCCTCCTTCGGTCTCTGTTTTGCACTCTGTGTTTTTTTTTTCAGTTGGGACCCCGCCATGGGGGTCCCTAGATACCCTATACGGACTTATAACCCTCATATTCGAGCTCTACGGTCTCGATAACCTATATAAGTACACCAATATTGTTGTTATACGACTTGCGTTCGGAGGCGGAGCCGGAGCCGGAGCCGGAGTCGGAGTGCGTAAAAAACGATTCCTTACAGGAATCGTTTTCGACTCAGAATCGATTCCCTTCGGGAATCGATTCTTCGTATCAAATTTCAGCCTTCTACGATCAATTTAATTTTTAGGGGGCAGCGTCCCCCCTTACGGGGGGACGCAGGGGTACGTAATCTCGTCTAAAACGAGATTACGTCATCAGACTCGACCCGAAACTCGATTTAGGCCTAATCTTCGCTCGCTCGGAAGCAGCAACAAGGGCGTAGCGACATATTTTGCGTTCGCTCTCGGGGGGAGGTACCCCCTATATACATCCTAGCGACTTGAAATTTTGCGTGTAACGAGCTTAACACATACATAGAACATATACCACGTTTCAGACCTATAGCTTTTATAGTTTTTGAGATATCGCTGCTATCGGTCAAACTACTACATAACTACTGACGTCGTATTAAGATCTTAAATGTCATTGATTTTATTTTTTGAGTCAATAAATTTCAGGAAATTGAAGTTTCCTAACTTTTTCTATATAAATTGTTTGTTTTCTGATTTACAGTTAAACTTTTATTTAAAAGTTCATGAGCTTTCTCAAGCGCCAGTTGCAGAAATAAGGTGTCATTTAATTTTTACTTTAAGTAGTCAGCTATAGTAAAAAAAACCTTTCCCGTTATAAAAGTTATTCAATATTGTATAACATTTAAATGCTATCAGCTATATTTTAAAATTAGTACAAGAAGTTATCACTGGGAACAAAATTTTTTGTTGCCTATGACCTGATTTTTGTTTTTTTTTAATATATTTTGTCAACTTCTATTCCTGAAATGGGCATTCTCATAAAGTCAAAAGCAACTACCTGAAATGAATTTCTAGGACCATTTCTCAATAATGCAAGTTTATCTCTCCAGCTACCTACAGTTTTATAAAGCTTACAAATATTATAATATATAATAACTTCAATGAAAACTTCATTGAAAACACACGATCCACTTGTCTGATAAGTTTGCAAAGTGGTTAATTTTGTTTCATCTGTTCTTTCCTCCAATTTAGCTACTTCTTTATATTTAAGATCAATTTTAAGGATTTGCAAGAATAATTTTTTTGGTTCTATTTCAATTGTAATTTCCACTGATTGTTTGGAGTTTATTCTATAACTTCAATTCTATTGGTATCTATTTCAGATTATTTTCATTATAGATTTCATGTCAAGTCCCTACTAATTGGAAGCAATTTATCTATAGCTTTTATAACATTTCTCTTTTCAGAAGTCTCAGCTGAAACTTCAAATGTATTAGGCAAATGAGGCAAAGTTTTGTTTTTTACCTCTATTATAACTCGTATTTACTTTACCTTTCCTGCGCATATTTTAATCCCTATGCCATAGTATATTTATTATTCCCTAAAGTGATTTAACGCATCGAATTTTGTAAAATTTCACATCATTTTCTAGTTCATGATTTTCTTAATTTGTCCTTCAAAAATTGGCACTCGACATCTGTAAATATTGCAAAATACTTGTACGCCTTCCTGAAAAACTAAAACTCCTAGCAGTTTTATTTTTCATTTCTTTTTTTTTCCTTCTCTTTTAGTAATTTTTAAATTATAATTTTATTTATTCAAAATTTCTCTCAACAATTTACTTCTCACATGGTAATAATTTTCTTCATTACTATTAATTTAAAACTCTATAGGGCAACTAAGCTAACCAGGAACTACCCTCATAAAATTCCTGGGGAACTTCAACTTATTCTTATCCAACTTCAAAATCTGTGTTATCTTTTTATCATGGCAACCAGTCTAATACAACATCTATTTGGCTATCCGATATTGTGTATCGAACTCATACTCAGTCAAATCAGCAAAAGTTTGGGAAACCTATTATTGGTATTCTGACAAATTCTGTAAATATTTGAGTCCTTAATGGTCAGTCAAGATTACAAACTTTCTATAATCAAATACGGCGTAAAAATTAAACTCCCATCTTAATTAGTGATGCTGCAGATGTCATTTTTCATGCGGATGCGGATATTTGATTTTAATATCCGCGAATACGTGATGCCTGATATATATATATATATATATATATATATATATATGCTATATATATATATATATATATATATATATATATATATATATATATATATATATATATATATATATATATATATATATATATATATATATATATTTATATACTCTCAAAGCAAACCATATTCTCTTAATAAATTATTATTACCAGTTTGCGGGACGGGGACCACACTCAAATGCACCAACCTCTTTCCACAACCCTCGCCCTTAATGAAGAGATTTTACAATGTATTATATACTTTTTGCACTAGTATGGGAATTCGTACTCATGAAGATGTTGCGCTTAGAAAATAAATTTTCTGCACATTTCTGCTGAGAAGTCTGTTTCTCCTCATCATATATTAGCTAGCATTTACTAAATACTCTCTCACTTGGAACGCCAGTTGGAGACAGGCCAAGCATTTCCTTGCAGGTTTACTCAAGCGTGGAGTAAACATTTTACCTTACCACCAACTGTGGGTCATCATTTGTATCTAGGAGTTTTTCTTGGTGATAGTTTTCAATCATTTGCGCTACATCTTTTGGTAATGCGTGTGTTTCTTCATCACTACTGGACTGTAGAAATTCTTCCACTGAATCTGTTATTGATTTACTTGTAGAACATGTTGATTCTGTAGATTTCGCTTTTTTCCTTTTAATGGGTGGCGAATTATTAGACTATTCGGATTGAAGTTTTTCAACTGCAACACAAAGTGACGATTTAACTTGTTCTAATATTGTGCTACAAAAAAACTTGCCTTTATAACGGGGATCTAAGTAAGTTGCAATAGTATGAAGGTCATTAATTTGAACCAAAGCGTTTTCTAGCTCTAGTTTTATTACATCTTTCATTCTTTTTAAACCGTCATCATTTTCATTTTTATTATAAAATTCTTTATAAAATCTCGACAATAAATATTCGCGCCACATCCGCAGGGCAAAGCTCGGATGCGGATGCGGATCTATAATAATGTGCGGATGCTCCGCGGATGCGAATGTTACCTGCATCACTAATCTTAATCCTACAGCACCTTTTCAAAAACAGTATTTTCTTTGCACTGTGTTGAAGTTCGTTGAAGTATCTAATATAACTTTAAATTTACCAATTTGAAACTCTTGTAATGTAAACACGGTGTCTCTTTTGGGTGCATCAATCTAAAACCTTAAAGGTTGTTAGGTAGTATATTCAGGATATGACAATAACGATATCATTACCAAGGCTTTTATTAACTTTTCAAAACATTTTTGTCGTTCTATGGTCCATTCAATAGTTTTCCCCGCTGTTAATTCATGAGAGGAATGCTTAGTAGCATCGTAGATCCCAATGGACATACACTTCCAATGCAAATGATATTTCCAACCCTAAAAGTTGAAATGTTTTGTTGATCTCAACTTCGATGTTATTATAACATTTTAAATATTGAAATATTTAAATATTTTAAATATTTAAATATTTAAATATTTTAAATATGAAGTTTAAATTCACATATTAGCTGCAAATTATATCTGCTATAACGGGCAAGGGATGAACATCCCTCTTTATCACATTTTGAACTCTCCAAAAATTATGTTAAATTATTACGCTTTATCAGGCTTTAATTTAGATTGTTAGTGCCGACAAAACATGCTCAACTTCATCTACAGCAATTAATCTTACTAATTCTCAGTCCATTTTTACTTGCAATTATGTGCTGATTACTATGCTTTTACTTTAATTGGAGTGGTGTACTGTTCTGGCTAATATTTCAAGGGTATTGTTTCAAAGCTTTATAAACCATTTAATTTTGATCATTAATCAAATTTTCATCATTGTATGAAAACTATTATAGTGCATATTCCTCAGGTTCTTCATCGTTGATCTCTTCTGTTTTAACAGAATTATGTGTTTTTCCATTATTTCTAAAGATTTCGGTATGATATTTCCGATTTTTAAACAACAGCATATTCCCCCAAATATATAACATTCATGAAAACATTTATCCCAGTGTTGATACAGCTAGCGCTAACTAAACTCGAATAATTTTGATCATTTCAGTCATGTATAATTCAGCATTGTAATATCCATCAGGCACTGTTTCTCTACATATGATATCATGTTTAGCCCAGTTGCATGTTATATTTTAACATTACTTTAGAATAGCCCATTAATCGATGCTGGTTTCTTGTACAAATTTTGCTGATTTCTTAATTTTTATCATTATTACTACACAGATAACATAATGATAATTTTTTTCAGATCTATTCAGAAACGATATTTCTTATGGAAGGCAACTCTCAAAATAATAGGATGACGAATATCTTTGACTACCATAATTTTTTGAATATTTGATGTTAGCTACCAACTTTATTATTTACGCTGACTTCTTCTAATTAGGGCAAATACTTTAATGGCATATATATTGACATCAGTCTCTGCTTTTATATCCAAATGTAATTTATCTACAATTCCAATCTTTATATTCAATTCCGTACCTGAATCCATCAAAAAATTCTCTTGCTGCCCAATCTTTAATTTTCACTGAGGACCATAATCTTCGATCACTTACAGTTTTCAACCAAAAGCAACACTCTGCTCGTCATCGGGTGGTTTTCATTTGAATTAGGCTTTTGTTCAGAAACTTTTAGAAATTTTCTGCAATTCTTGATCAAATGGTTTTCAAGTAATAGGGACAGTCCCATTTTCCAAATATTTGACTTCTTCCCTTGAAAAATTCTTTTATCATTTCTTGATTTTTGATAATTCTAAAGCTGAATTTTGTGAAACCAATTATCATTTTTGAAATGTCCCAATTAATAATGAGAACATTCTTTTCTTCAAAACAATGCTACTTCTAATGACAATTCATTTTACAATTTTCACACTCTGAAGGTTTTTCTACGATTGCAGCCGTAGAATTTTGCTGTTTAATCAATTCTTTATCACCAGCTCTTTTGATTTTATCATCCAAATTCGATGTCATGCAAATGGACATTAGGCACCCCTCCGATTGTATTATAAGATCCAGTAATTTATTAAATATCAATGTAGAATCCTGCAGCATTATAAACGTAACCTGATTTCTAATCGTGTCAAATGCTTTCCTTATAATTTAATTGTTTTATTTGAGTCTGTAATTTTAATTGCATATCTATTACACCCCATTGTTTAGTTATTTCGTCCAGACTCATTGCATTACTGATTATCAAAGGAAAACATTTCGATCTATTGTTTCCATATGTTTTAAATTTTTGTGTGCAGTTAATAATATTTTAATTAAATCTGAATGACATTTTTCCACCATACAAGAACCCATCTGCATAAAAATAGTTCCATTTGGGAAGGAAGTATTTAAAAGCTCGGAAAAGATAAAAATTAAAGAAAAAGGACGATAATTAGTTGGCTCAACGTAATCTCGATATAGGTTGAATGGGCTCATGTTACCAGCAGATAAAAAAACATAGAAGACAACAAGAAAAACAAAGCAATTTTCCAAGGCAGCGTGCAGGCTTGCAAGCAAAAGTTTAAGAACCACAAAAGTTATATTGCCAGGACTAAATTACTTCCTATTATTAATCTGAGAGAGAACAGAAATCACCTTTTTAGAATAAAATACAATGTCAGGAATAAGCAAGAAGAAATAGTGAAATAAAAGCCTGTAATGGCTATTAGCTTAGACGAAAAAAAGCTGCAGCACAACAACTGATAATCAACAAAGCAATCGTCTAAAGTGGAATTAAAAGCGCAAGTTTTAGCGAAGAATTTTGTTTTATCGGAAGATCAGAAAAGTGTTGAGCTGTCGTTAAAAACCAGATCATTGAAAGAGGATAAGCAAAGTTAGCATTAAATTTATTTTTCAAAGTGTTAAAAAACGTCAGAGAGAATGGAACCAGATAGCATATTCCACTTTCTATTGAGAAATATGTTTCAGGTATGACAAAGAATACATTATGCTCGATTCTGAGATGAAGTACGGTATTATAAAAACTTACTTTCGAAGGAAAGTGGTAAATTTAGATTCTAAAACGAAATTTGAATTTATCAAATGAATGAGGTTTCATGGATTTTACCTAAGATTTCAAAAAAAATATGCCCATTAAATTTTTTTTTTTTTGCAATATATAATACAAACTATATCTTAGGTTAATCATGAATATTAATAGAATAATTTGAGTTGACAGAAAAAGGGGTAATATAAAGATAAGAAGGGAATTCGACGTAATCAACGTTAAATTTGAATGAAAATTCAATGAGTTGAACAGACATTTGTTTAAAAACTTTGACACTAGAAAAAGAAACCTTCAATTTGGGCTTCTCAGCGAAAAAGAAAACGCATTTACCTAGGCATCATGCAATAAAATACCAAGTTGCTTGACCAAATATGAAGTTGAAATTTTTAATATTAAATGAGGAATGCAAAATGAAGAAAAAACACAATATACTAATTCACTGAAATGAAAAATTAAATGATGAAATTAAATAGTTTTTGAGTTTAGAAAGAATGAGGTTTTCGAATTTGAAAATATATTAAAAATGCAAATGTAGGTTGGTGGAAATATGCCCAAAGTAGAGAAAATATTGTGCATATAAAAAAATGGTGCTGTGTAAACGAATCTCTGAATATTCACAAAGTTTAATTAAAACTTTGACCAGGATCTAATTTGTAACCTAAATAATAAAACAATGAGGAAGAAATAGTTAAACTAAAGCCATTACTGCCTATTAGCTTTGACGAAAATAACTGAAGCATTAACTGATGAGAGAACAAGCTCAAAACTATAATAAGAAGAACCTGGCTTTTAAGAGTAAAGAAAAATTTGTGTGAGAAAGAGTGGAAAAAGGGACTAATTATCAAACTCGGAATTGAAGCTAAAAGATGATAGATAACGAAATTAAGAAGTATGTATAAAAAAATCCAAATATTAAGGATAAAATAAGAAGGTAAGAAAATCTACCAAGAAAGTACACACTATAAATTTTACTAGCTTTTGTGAAAAATAATTGCCACATTATTCAGAGATAAAAATTTAAATGTTTCGCTTGATTTTGTTAAATAAATATTATCTTTGGACTTTTGTTGTAAGATATTTCCACAAAATAAATGAGCATTATAGTAAACAAATTTATTAAAACAAAATTATTTGATAAAATACGCAAAATAACATTAAGATAATTATAAATGTTTGTCCTATTTTTTAAAATACTTAATTGAAAAACAAGTGAACAAATAATAGAAAAAGTTCTTACTGATAGGATTGAGAGTGACATACTTCCCTATACCAATACTATCATAGATGAATTTTATAAGGGAAGGGAAGAGGAAAAGACGGAGGAAGGAAGGGACAGAGAAAAGACAAACTTTATGAATTATTCTTTCTATGCGTAAGTTGCTGAGCACTAAATTGAGAAATGTCATATTCCTCAGAGGCTTAGATGCTGATGCATTTATTTCTGCTCTTAGATGTGAAAATCTCTCAAAGAATGTAATGTTAACTAACCGGAACAAATAACATGTGTGCAATTTTGCAAAATAGAGCAAGTGTAATATTAGAAAAAGTAGTGAAAAGGGGGGAGTGCTTACCCCACAGTATATATTTGAAAGAATTAGCAAAGTTTGACTTGCTTTGTCAGTGAGATAGCTAACCATTGAGTATTAACACTTCATATGCCCTGTCGCCTTTGTTTGCGACCAGTTAATTAAAATATATTTTCCTTTTAAATAAATAAATGACCAATCATTTAACTTCCAAATTTTGTGCTTGAGAAACTTATTATTAAAGTATCCATTTAACTACCAGTCTTTAAGAAGATATTTTTATATAAAATTATTATTAAATGTTCTTTTCTTCAAGTATTTTTGTACATATCTTAATAATATTGTTATTTTCCAAGAAAAGTACTTGTTACTTATTTAAATTTTTTTTAACCAAAACGAAAAAAGTTGCACCAAAGCGTCCTCCGAAAAAATTGCTCTTCTCAGATACCGTAGCGTTTTAGTCAGCCAAAATTCGCATCACTCTAACTACTCTTTTTGATATAACTTTGCTTGTAATGGACCAAACTACATGGGACTTACATTATTATTATTATCTTCTTTTTAACGTTATATGTATATCTTGCTAAGTATATTTAAATTTGATTGACTATCTTCAGACATAAACCATGTTATTTTTTTTATGACTGCCACCACCCCAACTTAACATACCACTCTAAAATCACCAATTTTATATATTTCATATATTTAATGTATTTCAGACTATATGTGTACCAAATTTCATCCAGAAATTTCATAAATTTCAATATATATATATATATATATATATATATATATATATATATATATATATATATATATATATATATATATATATATATATATATATATATATATATATATATATATATATATATATATTTATATATATATATATATATATATATATATATATATATATATATATATATATATATATATATATATATATATATATATACTCTTTAAATATAAATATATATGTCTATATTTATATAAAATTTATATATATAAATATATATATATATATATATATATATATAAATTTCAATATATATACTACTCTCTATATATATATGTTATATATAAATTTCCTACTTAGAAATTACCTATCTAATCAAAATAAAATATGTAATTGAATTTCTGCTAAATCATTTTGTCTCTTAATTTTCATTATTATTCCGATGGAATTTCTCCCCCCCCCCCCCGCTCCATTAATCTTTTTTTTTCCTCACAAACAAATAAAAAATTTTCAATATAGAACATTTTAAAACGCAAATAAATATTAAAATCTAATAAATAATTTTCCGTAATAAAACTAACTTAATTTTAATTCAAATGCTCCGTTTCTCTTATCTTTAAATTTCCAAAACCCACGTGTACGATACAATAACATAAACCGCCCGAAAAGCCAACAATTCTATTTTAAATATTTTGTTTTTATTTTCTAACTCAATTTTCATTAGATTTTCTTCATTTATATACCGTTTTAATCGTTATATAAAAACGAATTCATTGAACTTATCCCTTAATAAATCAAACGAACTCTAAAAGAATATTAGGAAATCACATACAATCATTTTTTTAAAGGCTGAAAGAATGAAATAAAGTTTATAGGCTGAAAGAGTGGAATTTCCCCAACTGATTCATTTCTTTTTCAGACAATAAACTATTTATTAAATATTTATATAAAATTCATTAAAAGTCAAAATCCGATTAAAGAAAAATAATAATTATAATTTACTTAATAACAAAAGTACATTCGTAAAAGTTTTAAAAAGTTTTAGAAAATTTTTTTTTTTTTTAAAAAGCAATCTCCCTTAAAACGTTTTCGGATTTGAGAAGCGTGGAACGAAAAATTCTGAAATTTCGGTCACTTTGATTCTTTAAATAAAATTTTTTTTTATCATCTTTAACAAGTACATAAATTAAAAATCGGTTGCGTTTTAATATTCTTAAATTTTTTTTCTTATTTTAATGACGCTAACCCAAAAGTTTTTTTTCCCAAATAAAATATTTTGAAAATAACTGCTATTACTGTTCCCTCTAGATTTCGTTCAGCTTTCAAAAGCCCTCCAGATCCCACGTTTTTTTTCGAGGAGTCGCTATCGAAAATTGTTTACGCGAAGTTTGCACTGAAAAAAAAACGGAGATATAATTCTTTTTTTTCCAAGAGTGAATTAAATGCAGTGAAATATTTTTTAAGTGCCTACCGTGATTTTTTTTTGCTTTGTGAAATTGTTTACAAATAATTTTTGAGTTCCGTACCCCTTTTCATATCGTTTGACTTTTGGTAAGAAATAAATTTTTTTTTTGCATTGCCTGCTTTGGGACCTAACTGTAGCCTTAAGCCATTTAAAGAAAGCTTAGAGCATGCCTAGGTTATTATAATAATTCTAATAATAATAATAATAATAATAATAATAATAATAATAATAATAATAATAATAATAATAATAATAATAATAATAATAATAATAATAATAATAATAATAATAATAATATGTATGTAAAATAATAATATGTAATAATAATAATAATAATATAAATAATAATAATAATAATAATAATAATAATAATAATAATAATAATAATAATAATAATAATAATAATAATAATAATAATAATAATAATAATAAAAAAAATATATAATATTAATAATAATAATTAAAATAATAATTTTAATAATAACAAAAAAAAATAATATTGTTAGTATTATTAATTAAAATAATTTTGATAAAATTAATAATAATTTTGATAATAATTTTAATAATAATTGTAATAATAACAATTATATTAAAATTAATATTGATAATGGTACTATTGGTAATAATAACTAAAATAATAATTTTAATAAAAATAATATAAAAAAAATAATAATTAAAATCATAATTTTATTAAAATTAATATAAATAAAAATAATTAAAAATAATAATTTTGTATAAAAAAAATAATAATTTTTATAAAAATAATATTAATGGTAATAATTAAAATAATAATTTCAATAAAAATAATATTAATAATATTATTAATTTAAAACAATAATTATAATATTAATAAGTATATTAGTAACAATAATTTTTTTTAAAATTTTTTCACGTTTCTTACGTTTGTAAATCTCGGATAAAATTTAATAGTAGCAGTGAGCATACTTTAACTGTATTTTTTTTTCTTCTGCATGGCAGACCTGATTAGTTGCATGGTATATTAGATCCTATGGTATCGCAATCTTTATTTTAAGCAGCATGGTAGATTTTAATATATTTTATTGTATTTCTCACTTTAAGCTGCCCTGTAAAATTTAGCATATGTGGACTTAGTTTTCTTTTAAACAGCATGGTAGAACTAAAACATAATTTTATTGTATATTTATCTTAAGCTGCCCTGTAGACTTTCGTGCTTATTTTCATATTAGCTTCGTTTCAAAATGCATTGTAGATCGGACCCTAATTTTATTGCATATTTCATTTTAGTTTTCATTTTGAGACACGGTAGATGTGAACCTAATTTTATTGTATATTTTTTTTAAGCTGCATTTTAGAATTTAGAGCTAACTTTATCGTATTTTTTTTACGCCCACTTTTTCTATTCTCTTTTCGCAATTTTTCCATTCTGAGCATGGCACGTCACTACAGATACTTCTCCCTTCGTAA
>JABUQX010141603.1:0-2500 GCA_015478945.1 Trachelipus rathkii
CTTGTACTTCGTTCGATTGTTTGGGTGTTTAACCGTTTCATTTATCGTGAAACGCTTTCGCATTTTCGTGCGCCGCTTCAATATATATATATGTCAAACTGGGCGCGCCTATGTTACGAGTGCGCCTGCGCCTATGCGCCTATGCCGCCGGACCTAGTGCGCCTAGCACCTATGCGCCTATATTTTTTGTACATCAATGCGCCCTAGCCTATGCGCCTTTGCGCCTACGACTTTTCGCCGGCCGGTGGATGTTCGCTAAATTTATTTGCAAAGTAAACTTTAGTGTGATAATAAAAGCATGCTTTTAGAAGAAAAAAACACATTTATTAATTTTTGTAATTAAAACACCGTAAACTAATATCTACACGTCCTCTTCCTCCTCCATGTCCTTGTGGTCCATGTTTTTCCCCAGGAGGTTCAGCACGAGCGCTGAAGAAGTTGAAAATTTTCAGAGCCATATTTGCCAATTTATTTGTAGTTAAGAACTACTGAACTAGTTATATATATATATATATATATATATATATATATATATATATATATATATATATATATATATATATATATATATCTATATATACTCTATATATATATATATATATATATATATATATATATATATATATATATATATATATATATATATATATATATATATATATATAAGTTTTACACTGGTTTTTAGAATGATACAAGTTTGCCACGCTTCTAAGTTCTAACTTTTAAGGGTAAAAAAAAAATGCTTTGTTCCTGTTCATAGGCGCGGCTATAGGCGCAGAGAATTGGCTGTGCGCCTTTGCTTAGTCCGCCTTTTAAAAAATTGTTGCGCCTATGCGCCTTTGCGCCTAAGAATTGATAGTGCGCCATAGGCGGAGGCTAACCCTGATGTACAACATGGCTCTGATAATATATATATATATATATATATATATATATATATATATATATATATATATATATTTATATATAATAATAATATATATATATATATATATATATATATATATATAAGATATATTCTTTCTTTTTATATATATATATATATATATATATATATATATATATATATATATATATATATATATATATATATATACATATATAAGACATATTGTAAATATATATATATATATATATATCCTATATTTATATATATATATATATATATATATATATATATATATATATATATATATATATATATATATATATATATATATTTTTTTTTTTTTTAATATATATATATATATATATATATATATATATATATATATATATATATATATATATATATATATATATATATATATATATGTACCTTATTTATGAATTTCATGGGGCAAATAAATGTGTTTTTTCATATATTGTTCTTAATATATTGTTATATTACAACTTTTTTTTCCATATATTGTTAGTATATGATACTAGCAATTAAGATTCTGATGAGAAAGATACGAAATATGAAAATATTAAAAATTTAATAATAAAGTAAGCAAAAACGTTCATTTTGCATGAGAAAGAAAACGGGATTTTAGTGCTAATGCGTGAAAGAATTTAAAGTAACGTAAAAAATAATGTTTGTGGGTAAAATGCGTTCCGTATATATTTTTTTTCATATTTTTTCATATTCTGGGTATACATAACAAAACATATCATAATCTGAACTTAGGGAAGTAAACCTCAACCTGACCTATATGGTCCGACGATGCAGGAAAAGCTCAGCCTAGCCTAAATAGATCGAAAGAAGATTGGTAAATTTCGACCTAACCTACATGGATCTACTTTGCCTAGCAGATTTTCTCTTGTTTTCGGGTTAGATTTTTGCACTACAGAAAATATCCCAGGACGCTGCTCTGTCCCGGCGCTGCCAAACGTACGATGCGTAAAAAAAGTATACGATATTATCAAATAATTAATTTTTTTTGGTATTTAAATTTTTTGATCCTGCTCATCAGCACTCAAATTTATTGTTGTTATCATATAAGTATTATATAATAACAATATGAAAAAAGTAAAAAAAAAAATATTTATCTGTGCCATGAAACTCATTCAAGGACCTTTATATATATATATATATAAAAAAAAAATATATATATATATATATATATATATATATATATATATATATATATATATATATATATATATATATATATATATATATATATATATATATATATATATATATATATATATATATATATATATATATATATATATATATATATATATATATATATATATATATATATATATATATATATATATATATATATATATATATATATATATATATATATGTATATATATATAATTATATATATATATATATATATATATATATATATATATATATATATATCTATATATATATATATATATATAACTATATATATATATATATATATATATATATATATATATATATATATATATAACAAAAACGAAAAACAATAAAAAGTATAATTTTTAATGATAAATTATATTTATATATATATAT
>JABUQX010141603.1:10000-25754 GCA_015478945.1 Trachelipus rathkii
TACTGCAGTAAATGCTAAAGCAATTTTAAGGAAATATTGATAAAGAAATAATAGAGAAAAACAAAATTAAAATTTGATAAACTCAGTCTTGAATCCGAGAAAGCCATTTTGGGTATAAGGCTTTCCAGCAAACTTTTAAAAAAAAAAAAATAAAAAAATAAAAAATAATAAAATCAATTTCATTAATAAAGATGTTTATAGTGCACAATTTTAATTGACAAAACTTTTCACTAATTTAATTTCGATATTTTAAATTACTACATTTACAGTTTTAAAGGAATTAGAAAAATTACTAATAATTTTTTTTATGGCTGGCTTCGGAGATTTTTTTTTTAAGCCAACATTTCATTTTTAGCAAATTAGTTTTTTTTACGCTAGTAAATCAATTTTTACTTTTCCAGCATAAATCATATATCATTTTGTTTGTCTCTTTATTACGGACATTTTGAGATGAATATTTCAACTTTTCTTCAAGTTTTTCTTGATCTTCGAAAAATCACGAAGTAAGGTTTTCATTATCTAAATAATGCATTTTCAGCCAGCAGCTATCTTGGTTTGACTTTTCATAAGTCATGTTCCAATATTTATAAAACCAAAAATGTTACAACTGTTTCGAATTAAAATCTTTCTGAAATAACAACAAACGTTTATATTTTTAATGGATTTAACTTTGAACCAAGTACAAAATATTTTTTTTTATTAATCCTTACCGCCTATCAATTTCTGATTTATTTAAAAAGAGTTTAACTCGGAGCATTCATTGGAAATTCAAACCGTTTTTCGATTCATACCCCAAACAGCCGATACAAGCCAGTCGGTTTTACTGGAGTGATCTGTGAAGTTATTTGATTGGTATCGAATTATTGTGAAATTTTTAAAAATTTGGGAGGAATTAAGTGAAAAAAAAATTATCATTTTTAATTTTTTTGCTATAAATAAAATATTTGCGTTGTTGGTGCCAGTGCTTATAAATATTTGTCGCGTACCGTACATAAAGTTCAAATCGAATTTAATTTTGGTAAGCATTTCTAATTTTTTTCTTATTTTGCCTGAGTAAGATTAAGTGCACGTGCTTCTTAGACCTAACAAACGCTAGAAAGGCCTGAATAATAATAATAATAATAATAATAATAATAATAATAATAATAATAATAATAATAATAATAATAATAATAATAATAATAATAATAATAATAATAAAAATAATGATAACAATAATAAATTAATAATAATAATAATAATAATAATAATAATAATAATAATAATAATAATAATAATAATAATAATAATAATAACTACATAAATAAATTTTAATAAAAATAATATTTATATTAAAAATTAAGATTAATTACAAAAAAAAAAAAAAGAAAGGAGAAAAGTGGCGCGTCCCTTGCCTTTCCTGGCATTACACCAACGCCATTATTAATTTCGGAGAGGAGCGATAAGAGTTCGCATTACGGTACGTGAAATATTCTTTATTCTTAACTTGCACTTGCACATTCATTTTATAATTTACCGGAGAATACGGTAGACATCTCCAAACATACAGCCACAAAATTACAGGCAATTCCTTTTTATAACGATTGCCCCGTTCTCCATTAAAAAGACCATCACAAAATAGTAAGTGATGCCAGTCTTAACTTCCCCGTCCGGAGACATTCTATATGACGAAGAAAACATCTCCAAATCATAGAATGCAATTAAGGCATTTCCAGAAGACTGAGTGTAGTCCTCATCAGTCTCCTTCCTTCGAGCCAAACCATACCGCTCAAACCTCATATTACAATAGGAGAAGAGCCCTAACTTACTCTTCTCATTCTTATGGAAGATTTCCATACAATCAGGGTCCACCTGACGACTACAATTTTTACGAATGTAACTCCAATTACCAAAATAAACGAAGAGCCAAGACAATCTTCAACCATTTTTCCAATCATGATGATTCCTTCCGAGAGTGGAGAATTTCCCAACCATTAAATAGTTATTGCACCGGTGATCGCCCGAGAGCTCACCAGCAATATCTTCACCAGGCTCACCGACAAGGTCAAGCCCCAAACTACCACAACTATGGAGGAAAACGAAGAGCACCTGACGCTCTCATGCCTCCCCAACTGAGAAATTTTGAGAACTCCTTTGACAATTCGGAAGTCACAGGATCCTTTTTAGAAAAGAGTGACCAGAGCAAGTCCAATTCTGACTCCCTCCAACGAACCAGTGATTTCCCTAGTGTTTCTCAACTAATGTTCTCTCCTCCACCTCCTTCCTCCTATAATAAGTGTGTTAAAATTTGTGACGACTCATCCTCCGAGTCTAGTGAAAGAGCAGAATTAATTAATTTTGAAAAATATAGTGAAAATTTAAGATTAAAGCCTAGTGTTAATTTAGATATCATAAAAATAAATAAGCAAATTATTAAATTTTTTAAATTAGGCAATTTTAATAAAAATGAACACACCATAAGAGATGATAAGAATTCTCAAAAACACACTACGTTAGGTACACTAAATATAAAGGATAGGGTTCCGGATACTGTGAAAGCATGGATCGAGGGTCCTAGTCACTTTAGCAGTATCCGAGGTTGTGCCAATGGCACTAACTTATTTAGCTTGCAAAACACATTTAGCATTGATACAAAGGGAAATGGGCAACAAACCCATATTAAAAATTATGATGATATTGTACATAAATGTGAAAACGGTGATGGCACCCACATTTATCCTTCCAAAACTTTTGATAGTTGGGCTAATGACCGATTAGCCCAACACGAAACTGATAAAAATATTGTGGGCAAGAATATAAATTATAATTTTAGGGAAAAACAGAGGGTTAACACTAATCCTAACACTTGTTCTGATACAAAAAACACAGGTGTATTAAATGATGTAAATTATAATTTTAAGGAAAAACAGAGGGTTAACACTAATCCTAACACTTGTTCTGATACAAACAACACATTTATGTTAAATGATGTTTTTCCTACACCATCTCCTCTCCCACATTTAGTAGATAGTATTCCTACTATGCTTACCTTACCTCCGCAACCTATGCCTAACACTCTACCTACTCCTACCAATATACCTACCCCTATACCTAACATTCTACCTACTCCTACCAATATGCCTAATCCTATACCTAACACTCTACCTACTCCTAACCCTATACCTAACACTCTACTTACTCCTAACCCTATACCTAACATCTTACCTACTCCTACCAATATGCCTAACACTATGTTTACCACTATAACTACTCCTACCACTATGCCTAACGCTATGTTTACTACTATATACCTACTCTACCTATGCCTCGCTATGTTCGCTACCATAAACTACTCCTAACACTACTGCCTAACTCTATTTACTACTGTAACTACGCCTAACAGCTTCCAAAATGTTATACCTACGCCTAACAGCTTCCAAAATGTTATACCTACGCCTAACAGCTTCCAAAATGTTATACCTACGCCTAACAGCTTCCAAAATGCTTTACCTACGCCTAACAGCTTCCAAAATGCTATACCTACGCCTAACAATTTCCAAAGTACTATACCTAACCATTTTGAAAGTACTATACCTAACCATTTTGGAAATACTATGCCTAACCATATACCTATGCCTAACCATTTCCAAAGTACTATGCCTAACCCTCAACCTACGCCTAACATTAGTAGTTATACAACTAATCCTAACAATCCTACGCCTACTGCTGACCTACTAAATCTTTTTGATCCTATAAATATACCTAAGGAACCTATGCACCCGGTGCAGGATACAATACCTTCCGATTCTATGCTTACTGCAGATCTACTTAACTTTTTCGATCCTTATACTGTCTCTACTACACACTCTACTTCGGTGACAGACAGCATGAATTTTTCTAACCCTATGGATCCTTTAACAGCCTCTCTTGCTACAATGCATGAAAGAACTAATCCAAATGATACGATTGATTTACTAACAGCATCCGCTAAACCAGTGTCAAATAGCGCACTCCTTTCGAACTTGATGCAAAAACCGGCATCCGCGATTGTAACGAACGATGATAAAATTACTCCAAATTATAATATGCCCCCAACTCCGGTAACGAACTTAAACTCTGTCCATGAGATACCATTCCTACTTACTCCTCCTCCTCCTCCTCCTCCTCCTACTACTACTACTACTACCACTATTACTAGTCCTTCCTATCAAAGTTCTCAACCTCTACTAATTCCATCTCAAGATATTACTTTATCTTCCGCTTTTACTAATGATAGTCAAATCCTATTAAATAATGCCCACAAAGCAAATCCGCTAATAGGACCCGCGTATATTTTAAAAGCAAATATAAATTACAAAAACTATATATTAGAAGACAGAGAACTGATTTTAGATAGCGGTAGTAACAGTAGCCTCTGCAGGTACTCTTTCATTTGCGAAATGGAAGAGACATTTAACATAAACATACCATTAAAACCCACAGAAATTACACTACGTTCTATCACGGGTTCAGAATTTTACCAAATGGGTACAATAATTTTTGACTTAACTTTACATGGGGAAAACATACCAGTTAACTTTATAGTCATATGTGACAATCTTTGTGGTTTTAGTACACCTTTCTTACTAGGTACAAATTTCCTAAATAACCCAAGAATAAACTTACAAACAAAACAAAATACAATTGAAGTAACAACAAATAACCTTCCTATCCCCATACCACTTACCCACCAATACCCTACCAAAAAGAAATCCCCCAGCATACATGCTAAACATACAGAGGTAAACCATACAGAGACTAAGCCCCTCTACTCCGACGACATTTCTACTCCTAACAATCTTTTAATTGATACTGACGTTTCCTATAATTTATCTACTTTAGAAGACACAGAAATAGCTCCTTATTCTAAATACACTCTTTCTGTTAAAGCTTCTTCCCCCGCTCATACTTCTCCTCCTGACAATTTTATTCTGTCCACAGAGAACACCTATATCAGCAACTTTCTTTTTGCTGGTAGTGTACTGAGTTCGGCCTCCGACGGCCAAGTTCTCCTGGACATAATAAATATGAGCGCTTCTTCACAATTCCTTCCTCAAAATACCGTCCTAACCAGGGCTAATCCTATTATAGTTCTTGACGAACCCCTCCAAACGTCCAATGTAAATTTGGCAACTTCTTCCAAAGGTTTAACTCCAACTCAGCTTAGAAATACTTTCAAAAAACTCGTCCAGGAATCTTTCAAAAATAATGAAGATTGCTGTACCACATTACAAGATCCAGATCAGTTAGAAAAGTTAATTGATCTGTTGATGACTTACAGAGATGTAATAGCCTTAGAAGATGATGAAGTCCCCATTTGTCCGTTAACTAAATTTTCCATACAACTTAAAGAAAACGCTCCAAAGGTACTGTACCGACCACAGTACCGCCTCCCCCATAAATACTTGACCCAGATAGACGATTGGGTCAAGTCCGCCCAACAAAAAGGGTACATCCGTCCAATCAGTAGTCCCCATTCGAGCCCTCTGCTCGTCATTCCAAAGAAAAACTCCTCAACTCCAAGAATTGTGGCCGATTACAGGCACATTAACGCACATACGGTGTTAGACCGCTTCCCCCTGCCTTGTATTGCTGACATCCTCTCTACGCTGGGAAAATCCAAAATTTTCAGCAGTCTCGATCTTCTCGAAGCTTACCATTGTCTGGAAATCGAGGGAGGAATTTCTCGCACCTAGCCTTCCGCACTCCCGCGAGGTCGGTATGCCAACAAGACTGTTTTGGTTTTTGTCCAATGCACCCCCAGTGTTCGCAAGGACAATGGAAATGGTGTTGTCTCACCTCCTAGGTGACGCGTGCAGAGTCTTCTTGGACGATGTCTTAATACTTGGGGAAACATTAAAAGAACATTTCGGTAACTTAGAAAAGGTTTTCCAATCTTTTAGAAAGAATAAGATGAAGATCAAACTTGCTAAATGTAAGTTTCTCCGAAACAGCCTCCTTTTTCTGGGTTTTAAAATTTCCCAAGACGGAATCTCACCTGACCCCATAAAACTCCAGACTCTTACTACATTCAAACCCCCTACTAACGTAGCAGAAACCAGATCTTTGCTTGGTTTCCTGAACTACTTTAATCATTTGATAGACTCCTACTCCGTCCTTGCCAAACCAATAACAAAATTGCTACAAAAGAATGCAACATTTTTCTGGGGACCGGAGCAACAAAGAGCTTTTCTTATCTTAAAAGATAAGTTGTTACTCCAACCCCAATTAAGATTCCCTGATTACTCCAAGGAATTTTATATCAACACTGATGCCTCTAACCTAGGGCTCGGTGCTGTCCTATACCAATTAGACGAGAATGGCAAAGAAAAGCCATTATCCTTCATCTCCAGAGCACTAAACAAATCCGAAGCTAACTATAAAACTATCGAACAAGAAGCATTGGCCATAGTCTTTGCTTTGCAAAAGTTCAAAAATACGGTATTCGGTTATCCGCTTACAATTATCACGGATAACCAACCGTTGATTCATCTCATACGTCATAAACAACTTACAGGACGTTTAGAAAGATGGAATTTATTCATAGCCCACTTTAATCCAACAATTATTTACAAACAAGGCAAACTAAATATTATTCCTGACTATTTAAGTAGAAATCCTCCTCCTCCTTGTTCTTATTCTTTTGCACAAAATACCGTACTCCTTACTGGAACTATCCCTTTGACTAAAGAAAATATTGTAAATGAACAAAAGACATGTAAACGCCTTAAAACCCTCTATGAATATGCAAAACCCATCATTTCTCATAACAAACCTCTTTCCGAACAAGACACTCTTGCTGACACTTACCCCCATGTCTTAATCGATGACATTTTGCATTATGCAACACAGTCTGGACGGTTCCTTATCCAAGTACCAGACACATTAATCCACTCCGTCATCGAACACTCCCATGCCTCCTTAGCAGCGGGACACTGCGGAACGCAGAGAACCGAATTTAGAATTCGAGAAAGATACATTTTCCCCAAATTACATACACTTACAAATGATTATTGTACTACATGTCCTTCCTGCCAAAACATTAAAGGTAATACTCCAAAAAACGCCCCCATAAAAGCATACCCCCTCCCCTATGAACCTTTTTCCAGAGTCCACCTAGACATTTTAGGACCTTTACCACAATGCAAAATTACACAATGTAAATATATCCTTTGCATGAAAGACTCTCTTACTAGGTATGTTGAACTTGTCCCCCTAAAACAACATACTACCAAAGACATTGCACAGGCTATCCTAGAGAGGATAATCTGTCGCCATTCTACTCCAGAGGTAATTATTTCCGATCGGGCACCGGAACTAACCTCCCAACTTTTTAAAGAGATATGTGCCCAATGGCGAATTAAGGCAGTTAACATAGTTGTGCGACACGCCCAGAGTAATGCATTGGTTGAAAAAGAAAATCATAAGATAAGCAATTATCTACGACACTATGTCAACACCAATCATAATGACTGGGGTCAATACATTCCATTCACACAAACTGCCATAAATTCAACCTACCATTCCGCCATCGGTACTTCCCCACACTTCCTCCTTTACACTTACAATAAACGACTTCCTTGGGACCTTCCAAACTATTCCTCCCCTTTTACTTCTACACAACCACCCCGTAAGTACATAAATGATTATGTTGATGAAATAGCCGAGCGAGCCCACTTAATTAGAGACCAAGCTCGAGAACATTTACAAGCAGAAACAGAAAAGCAAATCCTAAAACAACTACCAAAATCTTGTACTATCCAAATGAAAATAGGCGATTTAGTTCACATCTTGAACGTCCTAAAGCCTAAACAAACCCCAAACTTGCCCAAAAATGGACAGGCCCTTATAGAATCCTACAGTTTGTTCCTTATAACAAACTGTTACTCCAATGTCTAAATTCCTCAAAATCTTTTATTGTCCACAGGGATAACGTAAAAATATCTAAAGTTACAAATAATTTCCAACCCCTTCCCCAACAACCCCACGGCGACCTACATACAAAAACAAGACCTCCTCCAAAACAAATTCAACAAATTACAATACCCCAACAGACCATACGAAACATACCACATACCATATACGCTCCACCAAACACAATATTCCCAACACAAACCCAACAACGACCACAAAGTCAACCACCGACTACACCAACAACTCCTTTACACATTCCTTCCCTACACCGACGAAATTTACAACAACGACAGTTATTCCCACATGAAGAAACTGCATCACCAGAACAAATTTCTCCAACACCATACAGACCTCCTTTGTTACAAAGACAACAAATACCACCGGAAGAACCCACTTCCCATGAAGCATCCTCCCATGCACATATAAGATCACCTATGAAAAATTTCCAAATCTTACCTTCCCCTCCAAAATTACAACCTTTACAAAGACTTACATCACCACCACCACCACTCCTTCCTAGATTTTCCTTAGACGAACCTCCAACCTTACCCCCTAGAGCTCCTTCTCAAGAAACAGTCCAACCACAACCCACTACTTTAGCAGAAATATCTCCCCCACCCCTCCAGACACCAGGGTGAATGATCCATCCTACAGACCTTCCTTAACATTCAGAAATCCTGACATACCACACCCCATGCAATTACGAAACAGACAACAACCTGCTACTATTATGAGAGGACAAAGAGAATTTATTTTACCTCCTAAACAAACTTTTCCTGCAGGTAGAGGTCATCCACCTCCAAGACCTCCCCCACCAACATAAAAATTTTCTTTTCTTTTCTCCCCCAGGGGAACATCACATATTTGAAAACATATGTGAAGCATAATAACATCTTTGAAACAAACACCATCAAAGACATTATTTTTAAGAAACTATCTCCAACATTTCTAAAGAGGTAAATTAAAATTAAAACCAGAAAATTTTTAAAAAGACAAAGAAACATTAATTAAAAACTTTATGAACCAGTTAAATTATATCTTAAATATTAACAACACAATCAAGTTCAATACTTTTAACTTATTTTATAACTTAAATACCAACAACATAATCGGTTTAATAGTTTTCATCTATTTTGTAACTTAAATAGTAACAACATAATCAAGTTCAATATTTTTCATTTATTTTATAACTTAAATACTAACAACATAATCACCCCAAAAAGAAATTTATCATAACATAACCTTTGAAACTGCATTCCCAAATCTCAATTCTCACATTCATTCGATACTTTAAAACTAACACTATCCTTATCCAAATTTAAAATTTCATTTACATCGATCCCAGTACTCTAACATCGAAAATAAGATAATTCATATGAAAAGCATATTCTTTTTTTTTTCTCACGAGCCGGGTCTATTTTGCAACATCATTTTCATTCAATTGCAAAGATACCTTTTTCATTAAAAATAGTTAAATAATTTTTAATTCAAATGCTCAAGCAATTCTCTCATTTTCGAAATTTTCAAACCCACGTGTTCGATACAATAACAAACCGCCCGAAAAGCCAACAATTTTATTTTCAATATTTTTGTTTTTTTATTTTTCTAACCCAATTTTCATTAGATTTTCTTCATTCATATACCGTTTTGTTCGTTACATAAAAACACATTCATTAAACTTATTCTTTAAGAAATCAAACGATCTCTAAAAGAAAATTAAAATTTGATGAATCCAGTGTTGAAATTGAGAAAGCCATTCTTAAGGCTCTTCCAGCCACGTGTTCATCATAAAAGTAATTTCATTAATAAAGATGTTTATAGTGCACAATTTTAATTGACAAAACTTTTCACTAATTTAATTTCGATATTTTAAATTACTACATTTACAGTTTTAAAGGAATTAGAAAAATTACTAATAATTTTTTTATGGCTGACTTCGGAGATTTTTTTTTAGTAACATTTCATTTTGCTCAATTAGTTTTTTTTACGCTAGTAAATCAATTTTTACTTTTCCAGCATAAATCATATATCATTTTGTTTGTCTCTTTATTACGGACATTTTGAGATGAATATTTCAACTTTTCTTCAAGTTTTTCTTGATCTTCGAAAAATCGCGAAGTAAGGTTTTCATTATCTAAATAATGCATTTTCAGCCAGCAGCTATCTTGGTTTGACTTTTCATAAGTCATGTTCCAATATTTATAAAACCAAAAATGTTACAACTGTTTCGAATTAAAATCTTTTTGAAATAACAATAAACGTTTATATTTTTTTATGGATTTAACTTTGAACCAAGTACAAAATATTTTTTTATTAATCCTTACCGCCTATCAATTTCTGATTTATTTAAAAAGAGTTTAACTCGGAGCATTCATTGGAAATTCAAACCGTTTTTCGAGTCATACCCCAAACAGCCGATACAAGCAGTCGGTTTCTGGAGTGATCTGTGGAAAGTTGTTTGATTTCGTGCATGGAATTATTGTGAAATTTTTAAAAATTTGGGAGGAATAAAGTGAAAAAAAAAAATTATCATTTTCAATTTTTTTGCTATAAATAAAATATTTGCGTTGTTGGTGCCAGTGCTTATAAATATTTGTCGCGTACCGTACATAAAGTTCAAATCGAATTTAATTTTGGTAAGCATTTCTAATTTTTTTTCTTATTTTGCCTGAGTAAGATTAACCAGTGCACGTGCTTCTTAGACCTAACAAACGCTAGAGAAAGGCCTGAATAATAATAATAAATAATAATAAAAATAATGATAACAATAATAAATTAATAATAATAATAATAATAATAATAATAATAATAATAATAATAATAATAATAAAATAATAATAATAATAATAATAATAATAATAATAATAATAATAAAAATAATGATAACAATAATAATTAATAATAATAATAATAATAATAATAATAATAATAATAATAATAATAATAATAATAATAATAATTATAATAATAACTACATAAATAAATTTTAATAAAAATAATATTTATATTAAAAATTAAGATTAATAAAAAAAAAAATTATTAACAATAATAATTTTAATAATAATAATTAATAATAATCATAAGAATAATATAATTGATAATAATAATAATTAAAATAATAATTTTAATAAAATTACTATTAATGTTAATAATAATAATAATATCAATTATAAAAATATTTTTTTTAATAATTATAATAAGAAAATAATTATAAAAAAAAAAAAGAGAGAAAATTTTTTAATAATAATTATAATAATAACTATATAAATAATTATAATAATAATAAAAATATTTGTATTAAAAATAATATTAATAAAAATATTAACAATAATAATTTTTTTAATAGTAATAAGAATTATGAAAATTTTAATAATAATTAGAATACCTATAATAATTATAATAAGAGTTATAATAAAACTAATAATATTTATATGAAATAATAATCATAGTTATACTAAAATTACTATTGATAATAATAATAATTAAAATATAATTATGATAATAATGATTGTAAAAATAATAATCATAATAAAGTATAATTATAATAATTATGATAATAGTAGTAAACATCAATAATAATATTAATTATAAAAATATTTTTCATAATGATTATAATAAGAAAATAATGGTAATTTTAATAACAACTATAATAAATAACATAACTATAATATTAATAGTAGTAATAATTATTATTATGATTTTTTTTTTGATTTCTTTCTTTGCCGCACTGTATATTTTAGAGCTAACTTTACCGCATTTTTTTAACAACCACCTGATCCTCATTTTCACTGTAGATTTTAGAGCTAACTTTATCGCATTTTTAACAGCTTGCTTTCTCATTTTCACTGTGAATTTAAGGCTAACTTTATCATGTAATTTATTTTAAGTTGCACTTTGTTTTTCATTCTTACGCTGTACGGTATTTTAGAGCTACCTTTAGCGCATTTTTTTTAACAACCACCTTTTCCTTATTTTACCATTTTTAACATAGCCTTAAAACTCGGCATGCATCAATTATGTTTTGTTTTTGGATATCCTATCTTTATCTTTATATTTTTTATATATTTTTCATATTTTTGAAAAAAAAAAAATTTTAGATTTTTATTAATCTTTTTATTATTACTTCACGCCTTGGGTTTTTATTTATGTATTTTATTTATTTTATTTTTCACCAGGCGTGGTGTATTGGGATAGAATTCCCATTTCTGTGTTAGATGCGAAATATACCGATGTAAATACAAGAGCCTGTATCATTAACCTCCTATTATCCTACAAAAAAATAGGAGAAAACCTTAACTAACTATCTATATATATATATATATATATATATATATATATATATATATATATATATATATAATATATATATAATATATATATATATATATATATATATATATATATATATATATATATATATATATAACAACCCCACCTCAATTGTACCTTATGAAACATCTCCATAAATATTATTTTGTGCACATCATAGATTCCCTACGATAAAGACCCCGTTACAATTATGACCCCGTTATAATGAACTGTTTTTAGAGATGGCAGATCATTTTGATAAAATTTTTGATTTAACACGAAGACATATTAATTGTTTATTACTCATTTATTATTAATTGCTTAAATAATACTACGTTTCAGAGACTAACATTTACGCTGATTCGAAAATGTATTCCCTTTTACTGTAGCATTAGTTTTTTAGATACATATGACGGACAAAGGAAACGCTGGAATATATAATATGTAATATATAATAATAATAATAATAATAATATGTATGTATATATATAGCCATATGGCATATATGTATATATCTTCTTTATCTCAACAGCATGTATGTATGTATATAGCAACAATAATACATATCATATATGTAACATGTATAATAGCAACCAACCAGCATAACAGCATAATCTTTAACTAGTAATATTTGTCTAATATTAATAGTAACTTAATATATATAAAATAATATATATATATAATAATATATAATAATTATTAAATTATATATATATCTAATAATAATAATATTGTAACAATATAATAATTATATATATTTTTCTCATATTAAATATATATTTGTATATGCTCTTTCATCAACCAATAATATATATGCTGCCTGCTATGTACTGCTGCTGCATAACAACCTTAACCTTAGCAACTATGTATGTATATACAATTTTTTTCAGATACGCTGTAGCAAGCGAAGCACAGGAGGTTGGAAAATCCGTTTATAAATCTTGATTCATAAAACTCTTATAAACTTGATCAAAGGAGACATTTAAAACTTTGGTGGCAACCAACATTAAAATTATTGGAACCAGCAAAAATACGAATAAGTAATAAATATTAATTCACTTGCTTTAGTTTAAAACATTAATGATTGAAATTAAGTAAAATAATGATGCGTAATAATTTGGTATAAACTAAATAATTAATAAAATATATTTAATATAATAATTTATTGCAAATTCGAAATTGGATGTCATAAAAATATTAATGTATTTGTATATCACTAGCTCAGAGGTAGAGCACTCGCCCAGCAAGCGAGAGGGCCCAGGTTCGGAGAATGTGAGCTATTCTCTACTAACTCTAGCTTCGTCGCACTCAGAGTTAATGAGTACATTGGCGGCTTGCTTTACTGCTACAATGGGAAACTTTCCGGCATCCGCGATAGGCCTGGCCAGCCAGCGGATTGGTCGTTAGGCCCGTGTTCCCGAAGTACGCTTTCTTGATGGGTCCATTTCGACTGACCCAGGACCTGGGTATCCTTCCTGGGAGTTGAAGGTTTTTTTATTTTTTGTTGCATCACGTGATCATTTCAAGATTAAATTGCTTAACCCGGTTTAAAGATCTTGACTTATGGGGACACTTCGTTTGAAGAAACTTCAAGATCCTTATAGAATCTTTCCCCTGGGACGCAATCCTTAATTTTTCTCTTTTAATGCATTATTGGGACTTGTCCTTTTAAAAGGATGTTAACCATATATCGAACGAACGATGTAATCGATTTTTTTCGATTATTTCAAGGCAATAGAGCGTCAGAGTTGCCAAAAACATGTTTTTTTAACTAAAGGAATACCAAAGATTAAATCGCAAAGATGGAAAGAGTCAGGGTCTCTCGGCCTCAGCTGGGGACGACAGGGGGACTTCGTCCCCCCCTCTGTCCCACCGTCGGCTCGAGCCCCTTAATTAAATTTTTTTTTTTTAAATTAACATTTTGTGGAGCATGATAAAAAATAAGCAACTTTTGGCAACTCTTGCGCTCCTTCTATTGGAGTTTTAGCTAACACGTGACACTGCAGGGTTCCACGAGTAATAGTCGGCGACTTTTCGATATCATGTCTTTTAATGTAACATCATTTTAAAGGAGTAGCGCCCATTATTGCATTATTCATAAATTACAAAATAACGTGAAAAATTTTTTAGCATCTCGGAAATAGGTAACAAGTATTTTAATTAGGGTTGGCCGACGCACCAGGTGCGGTGCGGTGTGATTTTAAATATATAGAGGTGTGGTGCGCATTGAAACATAGAGGTGCAATGCGGTGCAGCAAAAATGAATTTCCGTATGATGTGGCGTTGAGCGGTGCTGTGCGGAAAATTTCAGTGCTCGTCCAACCCAAATTTATATTAATGAAGTGTCGAATTAGTGCTATTCATTTCAATCTCTTTGTAGTAGGGTTGATCAAGCAGCGGAATTTCCCCACCTGTGCGAAAAGTAATTTTTTTCGGACAGCATACCGCACCATGACAATGGAATTGTTTGCTCGCCCAACCCTCCTCTATAGCTACCCATGTGATCCAACAAGATCTAAAAACTCAAAAACACAAAACAAAAACAAAATACAATCCACGGCACTCACCAGAAATGGATTTAAGTTACCTACAAATATATTTTCTCTCTCTCTCTCTCAATGCACTTATCTCAACTTTTACAATTTTATTATACACCTTTAATTATTTAAGACGCCTATCAATTATGAAGAGGGTTTTTAACTTTTGTTTTAAGGCGTTATTGTTCTGTGGAATGAAACATTTAAAAAATAATCCTTAAATAGAACAATTTTAAAAATAGCAATCTTCAAATAAAACCAATCGATGAAACTGGTTGGAAATATTTTTAAAGATTCTCTGTCAGTAATTAACTTGCATTTAGCTTTTTACTCACAAAATTTTTATTTAATAATGTTTGTAGACAAGCCCTAAGACAGGGCGGTTTATCATAGCTCTATCTGAGTGGTTGCTTTGCCTTACTGGAGAGACGGCATATACCCTTAATCGGTGAGGTCTGCCTTCTGAGAAAAATAGTAATAATAAAAAAAATGGTTCATGTGTACTGGGGAAAAACATGGTCACATTTTCCATATTTTAAAGTGGATAAATTTTTAATGTTGAACTTGTAATTTACTTGTAAAACGGTTTATACCATAGCACACTATGTTCATATCTTTGGATTCAACAGGTTGTCCATTTAAATAGCTTGTTATTAAATTATACAACAACCTTTTAACCACCAGATCAAACTAAGCTTATTTAAAAAATGGATTCAACCATGCTTTCTCCTCTGTGGTCTTCAAATGTATGTAAATACTCAAAAATTTGAAAAATTATTTTGAGAACTATATAAATAAATAAGATTTTAATTTTTAATTGAAAAGGTCATACCTTACGGGCATTAATTTCCCTACTCTTGTAATAGTATAAGATGGTTTTTTCCTGGGATTCGAATGACGAATAAAACCAGTTAATTAGGTTATAAAAAACATACATTGATTGTTATAGCTAGAGTTTGTACTTAAAAACACACAAT
>JABUQX010141604.1:7500-11833 GCA_015478945.1 Trachelipus rathkii
AATAATAATAATAATAATAATAATAATAATAATAATAATAATAATAATGTCTTAATGAAGATGCTAATAATAATAATAAGAATAATAATAATAATAATAATAATAATAATAAGAAGAAGAAGAAGAAGAAGAAGAAGAAGAAGAAGAAGAAGAAGAAGAAGAAGAAGAAGAAGAAGAAGAAGAAGAAGAAGAAGAAGAAGAAGAAGAATCACCCCCAGTAAGGACTCGCGCCCTGTCAGTCGGACCCATCGCGAAAGGTCCCTGGGTGACTCGGGCCTACGACCAATCCGCTGGATGGCCAAGCCCATCGCGGATGGCGGAAAGTTTTCCCATTAGTAGCAAGGCATGCTACTTATGTACTCATTAATGTCTGAGTGGGACGAAGCTAGAGTTAATAGAGAATAGCTCTCATCCTTTCGCTCCACCCAGTCTCGAACCTGAGCCCTCTCGCTTGCTAGGCGAGTGATGTACCTCTGAGCTAGGAGCACTCATAAGTAATAATAATAATAATAATAATAATAATAATAATAATAATAATAATAATAATAATAATAATAATAATAATAATAATAATAATAATAATAATAATAATAATAATAATAATAATAATAATAATAATAATAATAATAATAATAATAATAATAATAATAATAATAATAATAATAATAATAATAATAATAATAATAATAATAATAATATAATAATAATAATAATAATAATAATAATAATAATAATAATAATAATAATAATAATAATAATAATAATAATAATAATAATAATAATAATAAGAATAATAATAATAATAATGACAAAAGCAAAACCTATTACAGTGAAGCACCATTCTATATATTCAAGTATTATTTCCATTAATGAATTGAGTTTAGTTTTAAATTGAAAGTTAATTAGATCTGTAAGTAATTTACGTAAGGGTCCTCTACAATCAACAATATCAACTTCACAGTCCATAGTGTGTTTTAAATTTAATTTCGTTTTAAAATTTAAACCAAAATTTAATTCTTTTGAAATTATTTGTAAAGTTTCTGCAGATTAATCCGATTTTTTTTTATAACAAGTTTTTAGACAGAATAGGGACGCCAGTCAGGGAAGAAGGGGTTGGGGTTAAGCTAGGTTAGATAGAGATCAACTCTGGGATAAATTGGGCATTTATTTATTGAATCTACTGTAAGCTTAAAATTGATTAAAATATTTGTTATCTTTGTTTGTGTCAAAAAATATGTAGTTATTTATAAATGAGAGTACTATTAGCTGTTTTTCCAAGTTTTTTTTTAAAAAGATTTGTCAAATCCTGGCTTATATATCTCACCACCAGCTCCATAGAAAGGTATTTTAAACTTTGTGCAATCAGCCAAAGCGCTGACAAATCAATTTTGATATCTGCCAGAAGACTGTTTTATTTAGATAGGATAGGCGTATATAAATTTAGGGTCAGTTTCCAGATTAGGTGACACCTGCACCTCAAAAACTTTGACAGCTACATAAAAACTTAATGCATTTTTGAAATCGGCGAATATTTTAATGCAGAAAAAACAAAAAATTTAATAATTATTAAATTTAATAAATAACTACAAAAAATAAGTTAATATCTTACGTTGAAAACCTTAATTTAGACGTGTTACCCATAAAAATTGGTTTTATTGTTACCCATAAAAATATTAAGAATAACTTTAATCATGATTTTTAATTTTCTTCCCTTTATTAACTTAAAATATAATGTTTTTATATTTTAAAATTTTTTCCACCAGCACTCCCGCCATAGATTACCCTTGTGTGCCTTGCATTTACGTTAATAAATTTAAAAAAATCATTCCATCTCATGCAAGTCGAAATTTCCAAGATGTCTGCCGAGCCTAATATTGTAGGGATCATATACCAGAAATTTGGGGGAAAGCGACAATTGTCGTACATCAAAACATATTTATTATTGTTTATTTTTTTTTATCGAACTTCATTTTATTTCTTTTTCATTTTCCTGCATTAAAATGTTCACTGATTTTAAAAATGTATTCAGGTTTCATGTATCTATTGTAGTTTTTTAAATTACAGGTGTCACCTAATCTGGAGGCTGACCTAAATTTAGGATGTCAGGTGTGAAGTTACCTTGGGTATCTTTATTCCCACGGGATAATCTCATCTTAAAAATGAACTATTCTTTAAAATATTTTCAAATAAAAATTATCCTTAAATTAATTACTTTTGTAAAATAATATTTTTAATAAATAAGTTACTCATTCATGTTTTCTAGGAAAAAACTCAATATCAAAAATATAATAAAAAATATATATATATATATATATATATATATATATATATATATATATATATATATATATATATATATATATATATATATATATATATATATATATATATATATATATATATATATATATATATATATATATATATATATATATATATATATATATATATATATATATATATATATATATATACCACTTACTGCTGCCTGTATATTCTGCCCGCTACCGTGGCTCAATCGTTAGAGCGACAGTCGCATAGCAGGAGACTGAAAGTTCAGTTTACGTTCAGTCACAGGTGGGGAATTACCTAGAGAAGTTTCCTCCCTTTAATAGGGCTATGCCCGTGAGGTTTGAACTTTTTAATAAATATATACAGTATATATATATATATATATATATATATATATATATATATATATATATATATATATATATATATATATATATATATATATATATATATATATATATAAGAAATAAAATTCTACATCCTTAACCTTTCTTACGTAATAAAGACTTTAAATGACAAATTAAAACCAAAATTAAAATACCATATTGCTTGTATTTAATGAAAAAAAAGAACTTTAATTAAAGTGTCTTATAAATTCGAAATTGTTTGATCTAGAATGAATATCCTCTAGCAATTTTCTATTAAAGCTGCCTTTGAGAAATCTGGTCTTGATAGAAGTTCTTATTTTTAACGTTCTTATTTTACATGGTCTCTTCTGTATATAATTCCTTTCACTATGGCCAATGCCCAGGTGATATCGGATTTTATATATAAAAATATATCTATCTATCTATCTATCTATCTATCTATCTATCTATCTATCTATCTATCTATCTATCTATCTATCTATCTATCTATCTATCAATCCATCCCTTATTCAGTCATTCTTTAAATACCAGTTTGAAATTTATTTTTTATATGTATATATGTGCCCTACTTCTCTTTTAAAATATTCTCTTGTAATTTATATTATAAGTGCTCTTTCCTTTATTTTCTTTTGTCTGTTATTTTTTTTTCGTTATTTTTTTTTCTTTTTTTTATCCATAATTTCCATTATTAGTTCAAAGTCTCTTCTTGTTTACCGCTGCTCATTAAAGCAAATTTTAATTAGACATTTATGGACAATTGTATAGATTTCTTTTCTACTGTTTTTTATCCTTACTTGGCATGTATATTTTTATATCGTTCTCATCTTCCTACATCCTCCTACGCTTGTTCTTTTTAATATCTCCTACGCCATATTACCTCCTACGCTTACTCTTTCAACTTTCTCCTAAACTCCCATTGTAAATTTTCATTCTTTTGATCTAGTCAATCATCATTATATATAATGTTATCGTTAATACATCATTTATTATTTAGTAATGAGGAATTGAAATTCTCTCAAAGTGCCTAAGAGCACAAAAAATTATTTTGTAAATTTTATTATAATTTTATTTGAATTTTTTTGAATCTTAAAATTAAAACAAAAACTTAAATAAAAAAAAAGACAAAAGAATAAAAATCAAATATATTATAATTATAAATTAATCAGTAATTAAATATTAATATGTAAAATTGCGAAGACATAAAAAATAGTAATTATAATTAGTATAATTGTAAACCATAGTCTCATTATAAAATAAAAGCAGTTTATTTATAAACCATCTGAATTAACTAATAGATAAAATAACTAATAGATAAAACTAATAAATAATAGATAACTAATAGATAAAACCAAACCTTACAAACATTACAAAAACGTTATTAGGTTTTACAATTAAACTATTGAAATATAAAACATTATGAAATATAATGAAAGGGGGTTGCAAACTTGACCACATTTATATCCTAATGGAAAATCATGTCTCCTATAGGGTTAAAGGGTCATGAATTTTATCTATGATTTATCTAGAAATAAAATCCTTAAATAATATAAGGTTCACTATAGAGGATAAATGGATTGAAACTTTACACCTAATTTAACCAGATATAAAATTATGATGGAAATAATATCTCCTGAAGAAGTTGGAAAACAGAGAGAGAGAGAGAGAGAGAGAGA
>JABUQX010141605.1:0-10000 GCA_015478945.1 Trachelipus rathkii
ATACTTCAATTATTATTATTATTGTGTATTATTATTATTGTGTGTATGTGTGTGTGTGTGTGTGTGTGTGTGTGTGTGTGTGTGTGTGTGTGTGTGTGTGTGTGTATTATCTTAATACTAATACTTTTCCTCAGTGCTGGAAGCGCGCTTTCGTCAACTAATCTAAGGAATTATAGCCGCTCTGATCCTTTAACTATCGCCCTAGCTATAACTTGTATTCTGTCTAAAATCTTTGAAACTCTCCTTAACTCTCATTTCCTGGATCATATGATCTCATTCCCTTCTGACAGATCGTCAGTATGGCTTTCGACGTTCGAGATCAACTGGTGACATTCTTTTTCCCTATCACTGATCTATGGTCTTCTGCCCACTTAGGGACTATGGGGAGTCTTGTGTGGTAGCGCTTAAATATCTAAAAAGCATTTGACAGGGTATGGCATGCATAGCTACTTTCTAAGCTACATTCCTTTGGATTTCCTCCTTCGCTTTGCTTACTCTTGTCTAGTTTTCTTTCAGATCGTTCCATTTCATCTCTTGTTGATGGAAAAACCTCTTCCTCCTTTCTTATTAATTATGGTGTTCCTCAGGGTTCTGTTTCGTCTCCAACTTTACTCCTACTCCTACTTCCTAACTGCGCACTTCTAACTCTGTTCACTCTTATATGTCGATGACTCAACTCTCCATTCTTCCACTCATTTCAATGTGCTCCTTCGTTTGTATCTAGAGTTGCCTCTCGTCTACAGCTTTCTGATTCAATTCTTGCCGTTATTCCACATAAAAAGACAGGCGCCAACTCGGAAGCACACTCCCTCAAAACACGAGGAGGAATACCATCTGGGTCACTGGCTTTCCGGACGTTCATAGATCTCAGTATCTCATGTACCCAATCATGAGTAATGACAGGTAGATACATTGGACACCTGAGAGGGGATAGAGCAGGAGGAGGGGAGTCAGAATCGTCCAGGGTGGAATTAGATGAAAAAAGAAGACCAAAGAGATTAGCCTTTTGAAGGATTGTTAGCAACAGAACCGTCAGAACGGATAAGAGGAGGAAAAGCAGATTAACAAGTTATTGGAGATGTTTTTTTGAAAACCGAGGCCAGAAATTTTATCAGATGGAGAGTCAAGAGGGCAGCTTTACACTTCCTTTTAATATATATATATATATATATATATATATATATATATATATATATATATATATATATATATATATATATATATATATATATATATCTTCTTTATATATCGGTAACTGCTATATATATATATATATGGGTGTGTGTGTTTATGTGTGTGGTGTGTGTGTGTGTGTGTGCGTATGTATGTGTGTGTATGTTAAAAAAAAAATTATGCTCTTTGTAATAAAGAAATAAAATAAATAAAAAACTTTTACTGCTTTTTTTATTAAGTATTAAAGAACAATCTGAAATGGTATGGGTAAGTTGTTACAATGTTACGAGTAATATTATGGAGGAAAGTGTTATTATTATCCTATTATTATGGTATTATTATTATTGTGTTATTATTATTATTATTATTATTATTATTATTATTATTATTATTACATTATTATTATTTTTATTATTATTATTATTAATATTATTTTTATTATTATTATTATTAATATTATTTTTATTATTATTATTATTAATATTATTTTTATTATTATTATTATTAATATTATTTTTATTATTATTATTATTAATATTATTATTATTATTATTATTATTATTATTATTATTATTATTATTATTATTATTATTATTATTATTATTATTAATGTTTGTTATTATTATTATTATTATTATTATTATTATTATTATTATTATTATTATTATTATTATTATTATTATTATTATTATTATTATTATTATTATTATTATTATTATTATTATTAATTGGTTATTGCTGTTAGAGTAGACTTTTGTTCCTGCGCCGTCCGCATTATTATTATTATTATTATTATTATTATTATTATTATTATTATTATTATTATTATTATTATTATTATTATTATTATTATTATTATTATAACAGAATCGAACTTTACATTACAAGTGTCAAAATATTTCTGCAGGAGTTAAATCACATTTTTTGAATCTGGTCTATCGTCTTTAACGTACGATAAATATTTAAGTATTCCACAGATAGACGATGATGTTGTGTAGTAAGCTTAAAGAATTTGTAGACACTTTCTGGTTTGAAGGTTAGATAAAATAAGTTATTAAAATCTAAAATAAACTCGAACATTTTTGTGTAAGCTTTGCTCTAATTGTGAAAATTATTTATAATTTTTTTTTCTTTCACTTTATTTTCTCTAATTCTTTCTCTCTCTCTCTCTCTCTAATATATATATATATATATATATATATATATATATATATATATGTATATATATATATATATATATATATATATATATATATATATATAATAACTCTTTTTCTATATCTTAATATATATATATATATATATATATATATCAATTGGCGGCTCGTGAACCGAAAACATGGGGGCGCTGTGTATATATATATATATATATATATATCTCTATATACTTTTATATATTATATATATGTAACCAGCAACAGCCTTAGCCATAATAATATGTATAACTAACATATATATATATATATATATACCATATTTATATATATATATTCTTTCCTCTTATTGTCTGCTGTTCAACGCGAGAATATTAATAAATAAAGATTTTCGTAATTTTATGTTATATGACAATTTCCATTCGTGAACACCATTAGTAAAAAGACTTTATAATATATTTTTAACATACAGCTTGTCAATCTCCCATTTCAGTAATTAAATTTCATAAATTTCGTAGTTATAAACCCTACAATAATTTAAAACCGGAAGAAGTTTCTCTTTAACCATCTTATGGTTCTACCATACCTGTCCGTACGGCAATTACACCTTGATCTCCAGAGTCCCATAATGAACTCCCTTTAATCCTGCATTGTGCGTGATCCAAAAACCTTGCAAACCAGTTATATTCATCGTAGTTTCCATAATTCAACATATCACAAAACCACGTATGCATTCTTAATGTTATTGACAACACACAGTTTCATCATGAAGGAGGATGGCTATCTACCTTGCAGTTTAGAGTTAAACCTAGACTGATTGACAGGGTGATCCCAAATACAGCCTCTAATCACACTTAAAATCTTTACGTGCGTGAACTTAGCGTTGCCCCCGCATGAGTCCCCAATCTGGGACTTTTTCCTTCGCTTCTTACACCTTGGCAATCCAGTCTCAATATAGTAAATTTTAGTATAACTCTCTCTCTCTCTCTCTCTCTCTCTCTCTCTCTCTCTCTCTCTCTCTCTCTCTCTCTCTCTCTCTCTCTCTCTCTCTCTCTCTCTCTCTCTCTCTCTCTCTCTCTCTCTCGATATATATATATATATATATATATATATATATTATATATATATATATATATATATATTATATACTATATATATATATATATATATATATATATATATATATATATATATATATATACATATACATACTCTCTATATATTTACATATATATAAATATTAAATAAGTTTTTATTTAATTTTTTTAAATAGTTTTCTTTATTTTGTTTCACATATTTATTGCAAAGGGCAACTCTACTTACGAGTAGAGTTACCAATTTTGGGAGGATTTATTTTAAGACGCTCGAGAGGAGGCTTTGTGGAAAACTCCCTCAAAATAGACAAAATAAGAATAAGGTTTCTTTTACGTTACCATGTCCACCAGTGTTTTTAAAAGCATTATAATTAAGCTCTCTAGTAGGCACAAATCGAAATGCCTCCAGTCAATGATTCATATGAAAAATAATGTTCGGAAGAAAATAAATAATCTTAATGTAAAATTAGCGTTCTTGTATAACATTTAAACTTTATTTTAATACTGATAAATAGCAATTTGCATAATGTTATTACGTTTGTTTTTATTTTTTTAGAGGAGGCCCGGCCTCCTGTACTTCCCCGTAAAGCCGCGCCTGATATATATATAACCTTATATATATATATAATATATATATATAAATATATATATATATATATATATATATATAATAATATAGTTACATATATATAGAACTCCAATATTTAGAAAAATAATAAGCAATATATATATATATATATATATATATATATATATATATATATACTTAATTATATATATATATAACATATATCTATATATATATAAATGAATGTATGATATATATAATTTATATATGCTATATATATATATATATATATATATATATATATAATAATATATATATATATATATATATATAGATAGATAGATAGATAGATAGATAGATAGATAGATAGATAGATAGATAGATAGATAGATAGATAGATAGATAGATAGATAGATAGATAGATAGTCTTTATTTCTTTATTTCGTAAACTTAGTACATTTAGAAGTAAAATAAAATTAGAAAGTAAAACAAAATATATAAACAATTTTTTTTTTAAATTAATCAACAACCCTCAGGAATGACTTTCGTCCTGTCAGTGGGACTCTTCGAGAAAGGTCCTTGGGGAAAGCAATGGGCTAACGGCTAAATCTGCTGGCTGGCCAGGCCTATCTCGGAAGCCGGATTAATTTCCATTTGTAGTAAAGCACACCACAAATGTTCTCATTAACGTCTGAGTGGGACGAAACTAGAGAATAGCTCACATTCTCTCGTTCCAACCTAGTCACGAACCTGGGCCCCCTCGCTTGCTAGGTGAGTGCTCTACCACTGAACTAGGAGCGCTCCGAAGATTAATAAAAATTAATATACAAATGAGTTCAATTAAAATAATGCCATATTTTATCTTAGGGTATCTTCTGTCTTGAACAAATTTAATCCTTGATTTTAGAGCATCAAGGTCATTATTAAATAAATCAACTACTCCATATGTCTTCATAAATATCATTTCGATATCTTTCACCATGATACCTGCTTTTTCTAACAAAATAACACGAATTGTCGAGTAATGTAAAAACAGTACATAATTTAAGGTAGTTTAAGAAATGATTAAACATTAACATATCTAAGCAATTACATATTAGAAGATTACTAATCCTATTAGAAACTTTACATATTTTCTTTGGAGCATTATGAAAACATACTTAAAATTGTTTGTAAATTTGACTACTATTTGACATATTAGTCCAAAAATTTGTTCCGTTAAAAGGCATACAATAAGATTTTAATAAATATAACAATATATCTACATTTAACGAACTAAATCTTCTTAATAATACATTAAACTTTCCCAAGAATTTGTCCCTAGCTCTTTTTATGTCTGCCCCTTCCTGTAAATTTTCATTTAAAATAAAACCGAGATATTTAATCTCATTCAAGTTTTTAAAAAAGCCATGATATATTTTTAATTTAGGTATATCTTCTTTTTTTTCTTACTTTTCTTGCAAAACTTGATAATTCCACTTTTATTATAATTAATACTTAGACATAGATCAGAAATAGATTTTTCTTCAATGTTTAACTTAAGTTTTTTGAAGGCATCTACCGATGGAGCCAAAAAAAACTAAATCAACTACATACATGTTACATTTGACATAAAGATTGCGGCTTTGGTACCTATTCTACTTTTCACTATATCTTTTATAAGATCATTGATGTAAATATTAAACAATAATGGTGACAAAATTCCACCTTGTTTAACACCATTTCTTATAAGCCATTCATTTGAGACACTATTCTTAAATTTAACACATGCAAATTGGTTACAATAAATACTAACCAAAACATTATACACAATGTCCGGAATAGGCATAGATTCTAATTTTTTAAATAAGATACCATGATTTACTTTATCAAATGCTTTGTTGCCAGGCTCCAAAAAAGCAGCTTAAACCGAAGATCCATTATCAATGTAATTTAGTATTGTTTCTTTTAAAAGAATAAATCCATTTCCGCTGAATATTTTTACATCTAGTATCCCATGTTGTTTGTCATCTAAAGATATATAATTTTCTACAATATCCAAAAGTCCATACTTAAGCAGCTTTAAGAAAACTGACGACATCATGATAGGTCTATAGTTGTTTAAATCAGTCCAATCACCATAATTATCTTTTATGATCGGAGTTATAACCCCTCTAAGCAAATCTACAGGGATATGATTATGCATAATACATGCATTCATTAACTTAGCTAAAATATTTTCTAATTTTATTGTTTCAAATTTTAAATGATTAAAGATGTATTCCATAGGATGTGAGTGTAGGTTTTAATTTTATTAATTAATTCTCTAATTTTTGAAGCATTGAACATTTCATTAGCTTCTGTTCAAGAAACATTCTTATGCAAGCTATCAATATTCGATCTGCAAAAATCATCATCAAGAACTTTCTTAAATTTGAGAATTTTTCCGCTATTTCTTTTTCATCTGTTTCTCCATCTATTTTTGATACAACTTTTTAGACGTTCTCTACCAATTAGATTACAAAACTTTGTCTTGTTTTTATTATTAAAACTATAAATAAATTTTTCATTTCTGATTATATTTTCATTAGTTTTACATTGTTTTAGTGCAAACTTAAAATTAGCTCTTGTTATACACATATTATTAAATTCTTTACCATCTCTTTTCCTATTATCTTTCCATTCTTTGAATCTTAAATTCGATTCCTTATGTAATTTACTTAGATTTTCATTCCATCCCGGTATATTTTTTTTTTACTTAAAATCTACAAAAAATTTCACTTGTTATTTGCTAAACTTTACACATATCTTTATACCAAACATTTATTAAATCTAAATTTTTCTTGTCTTTGCAGTTATATTTATTACAATAGGTAGCTTTTTCAGTTTTCATAAAATTAAAATTGTCTAAAAAACAGTCAATATTGGTAGCGCATTCGTTCAATTGCTTTAAGCGTAAAGTTTATTCCAGTATACAATTGAAGTATCTGTAATTTCGCATTATTAAAAATGAATACCTTCACTTACTTTAAAACAACATGATAAAGGAAAGTGATCATATAAACATAGATTATACAATATCTCAATATTAGTGAACATTTCTTTTAGACTTCTTGAGCAAATCACATGGTCAAGCCATGATGTCGTATTATGAGCAGGAGAAAGATAAGTAAATGAATCTTGCGGTAAACTTTTATCAACAACAGTCAAATGATTTCCTTCAATAAATTCCTTTAATAATTTACCAAAAGTCGAATCATCAGAATCAGAGGTAAAATCACCCAATATATTAAAGAATCATGATTGGTACTTTTTATTATTGCTTCAATCTCCATAATTTCATTTAGATAATCCATAAATTCAATAACTGATTCATTATCTTTGTTAAAAGGGGGAAGATATACATTTAAAATCATAATTTTATGAAGATTCATATTTAAAACAATACCAATTATAGAGTCATTATGTAACACTGGTTCAATATTTTTTGATAAAGATTGTTTCCATAATATACACATACCTTTTTTTGGTCTACCCTCTTGTATTACATTTACAACTTCTTTTTGAACAAAAGACACATTATCCCATTCTTCTGATAAGTTATTTATCAAGTGACTATCTTTTTCCATTAGCATTGATTCTTGTAATAATATTAGATCATGATTAAGCATAAGTTTCCTTATAGTATCTAAATTATTCTTAAAAGAGTTACAGTTGTAAGTAACCATGTTTAAAACTTTAAAAACATCATTTGTTATTGCCAATCTTCTTGTTAGTAAAACATGTTCTGATTATTATTACCGCAGGCCAGAAGTCTTCGCTTAAAAGTTTTTCTTTAAATCCTGCATCAGTTGTAATTTTAAAGGGTTTAGAGTAGGGATTCCTGCAATTCAACTCTTCGACATTTAACCAATCTATGTCCAAATTATCTTTGATAAATTCTTCTAAGTGAATATTTTTAACACTTAAATCACATCTGCCAATAATTCCATTAACCTTTTGGCACTTCTCAAGTTATCATTAGGTTTCGAAATTTATTCCATAAATATTTGTTTATAACTTTTTTTCAGAGATCATCTTTTGATTTCATAAATATATCGTCTTTCAGAATTGACGATCATTCGCCTCCTTAGAAATCAAATTATTTGCTTTTTCATATTTATCATCTTCCAATTGACGATCCTTAGTCTCCTTAGAAACCAAATCTTTTTTAGGATTTTTCTTTGAATCTGTAAATCCTTAAGATGAGACAGATTTCTTTTTCTTATTAAGAGAATTTGAAGTAATCTCTGCCCAACTTTTCTTAAGTATAGTTTCATTTACTTCGGGTTTTCTGATAGTAATAACTTCTTCAGAATCAATGCTTAAATCCATTTGGGAAGCAGGAGATGCTGAAGGTAATATTGAATTATGATCTAAAAGTTCATTATTCGAAGTACAACTTCCCGAAATTATTATATCTTTATCGTTTATCTCATTAAGTTTCCTTATTATTTTCAATTTCAAATAAGTTTTCTTTAATACTAACCATATCAGATGCTAGGCTATTATCTTTTAATCTCTGATTTTTTAAGTGATTAATTTCCTCTCTCAGTTTTGAGACTTCATCAATTAAATTGATTAATTATCCACCAATAATTTCAAAACCACTTGCTGATGGGAGTGATCTATATGACTCTGCAACAAATTTAGGCAAATCTTTATTCTTATGTTTAGCAGAATGAATTAAGTCCAAAATATCTTGCATATCACCTCTCAACCTATCATCTCCTCTTCTCCATTTTATTTCTTCTCCTAATAAATTCGAAAGTCTTTGTTTAGCATCCTTGATATTAGATGCACCATAAAAAGCAATGCAGGTCATAACAATAGTATCATTATTGATCACATCTAAAGCTGTTGTCACATAACATAGTAAGTCATTAACTTCCATTTTTAACGATTCACTTAAACCATAATAATAAAAGTCTTTGATATAATCAGAAAAGCTATTCAAAGCTTACAAGATAAAATGCAACACAATTTGTTCATCTTATAGTTTATATAAATATATAATAGATAGATAGATAGATAGATAGATAGATAGATAGATAGATAGATAGATAGATAGATAGATAGATAGATAGATAGATAGATAGATAGATAGATAGATAGATAGATAGATAGATAGATAGATCAATGAATTACAAATACTTTATAGAAGTTAATTTCAAATTGAACATGTTTTATTAGTTGATTATTCTTTTACAAACAAAATTTTAATCAAAATATAATTTCTTCAATGAAGAATCATTTGTGAATTTTTAATGAATCACGAAATGGTTTTAAGCATCGGTTAATTACTTTTTTATATTCTAAGTTATCGTTAATGGGTTAATTAATAGCCATTATGCATATACTCTTTATATATTAATTTAAAATTTTAAAGCAACTCGAGCAAATAATTTATTAACCCAATTCTTCAAATTTTAAATGAGCAACTCTGTGACATTTTTTTAAATATAAATTTTGCACCTGACTGAGGCTCGCCTATAATGAAGGAGAAGAATTTTTATAAATAATTTCTTTCAAATATTTGTAGGAGAGATCCTGAAAGTGAGAAAGATTATATACAGAGAGTTAAATGAACAGTATATATATATATATATATATATATATATATATATATATATATATATATATATATATATATATATATATATATATATATATATATATATATATATATATGTATATAACATTTATTTATAAAGCTGAAATATCTGCAAAATATTTCTTCAAAATAAAGAAACAAGAAATTTAAAATTCAAATTCATAAACTTTCTTTGTTCATTCTGTTCATTCTGTTCATTCATCTATACTCTCTAATAATACAATGAGAAATAGCAACAAATAGATAATTTTTCACAATAACAAACAAACATGTCTTATTTAAGTTCCTTCTGTTCATTCTGTTCATTCTTCTATACTCTCTAATACAGTGAGCAACAGCAACAAATATATACTTGATTTTTTACAAAAACAAACAAACA
>JABUQX010141606.1:0-5000 GCA_015478945.1 Trachelipus rathkii
TGTAATACTTGTGACACAGGGACAGAAGTGAAAAGAGAGGTGACATCATAACTAACGATTTTGTGTGTTTTTGTGTTAAGAGAAGTTGTTTTGTGTATAAAGTCTTCAGTGTTTTTTAGGTGTGATTTTGAAATTGTGCCTAGAAAGATTTAGGTTGTAAAAATAACCACTGTGATAACTTGTAGGTGTGGGAGTTTGTGTTGGCAATACTGGGACGTAATGGTATATTAGGTTTGTGTGTTTGAGGTACTCTGTAAAATTGTGTGATTTGTGTAATGTATGCGTGGAGTTATTTGTGCAAGATGGGATGATTTTTAAGGATGGTTTTAAGTGAATTATAATTCTGGTCAACAATGATTTTGGAACTAAAACGGGAATAGGTGTTCTATGTAGGTATAGTTGTCCTGAATGCGATGATGTAGTCGAAAATGACGTATCACGTCGCAATTGTCTGTTATGAGTCATTACTGAGTCATGCTTGAACACGAAAAATCGTGAAAATATATAATGTTCTAGCTGAGAATTTTGTAGTATGCTCGCAGTTACAGAGTTGTTTTTCAGTGTAAAGGTTGTGTCTGTGTGTTGTTAGTCTTTTTTAATATATATATGCTTTATATATATATATATATATATATATATATATATATATATATATATATATATAACAGCATATATATATATATATATATTCTTTCTATATATATATATATTTTAACTTTATTAATGTTAATTTAGTTTGTTCCGGATACTTCTTTATAAAGTATGAGTACCAAACGTGTTTGTATAAATTCTCCGAATGTCTTTTTGATACGTATGTGGAGAATATGCTACGAAAAGTCAACGGAAAATCACTCAATTTTTTAAAACGGCTTATAAACATTTATTTAAGTGTGCGTTGGGTGACCAAGATAAGCCATGGGCCCCACACATAACCCATTAATGTTAAATTAACCCAGTGGTTATAAGGTGAAAAAGCGCATTTGCCTTTTTTGGAGTACCGATGTATTGGATGGAGCAGAGGAATCAGGATTGCTATTTTTGCTTAACAAATGTATGTGGCTTCAATTCAAAAATAAAGCAAGCATTGCCTATCCGACAATTAACTCAGCCAGGAGACCCCCCATAATGATGAGAACCTACTGATTCCTATAGCACCAGATTCTTGGAAAGAGGTTGATGACTCAGATGATTTTGTTTGACTCTAGTGCTGGGCATCGGGTGCTGCAGATATGCCATATATACCAGACGAATCAAATGCAACACCACATGATTACGCAACCGGAACTGAATGTGATTTTGTACGAGACCTGTATTTGTCAAAACAGCAAGCTTAAATCTTAGGTTCACGCTAGGAAAGCTATTTTCCGTGAGTTTAATATTAGTATATATAGAAATAGAAACAGGAATTTAAAATATTTACAGTAACTTAATATGTTCATGTTCCGATGTTAATGGACTTATGCGTGGCTTGGTATTCCGTATTTAGATGGTGAAGGGGGCTCTATTCTGGAGCAGCTTCAAAAACTAGCTAAAATCTTATTGCATAGCTCAAACAAGTTTCCCTCAATTCGGTTGCGCATGCTGTTGGAATGAAGGAAACCTGTGAAAGTATGTCCGAAATGTTAAATAATATGACCACACATGGCTTATCTGTTGGGATCTGAAAGTTGTTGGACTCTTTCTTGGTATCGATGTTAGTGATGAACAAGGTGAAAGATTCCACCAAGATATACAGCAAATGGATAAACGTTATCAGGGCAGATGATGGGATGAAGCAATGATGGGATTACTGCTGGTTTCTGAAAAGAGAAGACACTTCAGAACATAAAAGAAAAAAATAGTTATTGAAAGTTCAATGTGGCACAAATTCAGGAAAATTAAGGTAAATATATATCATTTTTATGTGGTAATGCATTATACATACATGTTTTATTACTCGTGACATCATAACTCTGTAAATTTGACTATAAAATTAAAACTCTGTAAATTTGACTATAAAATTAATTAATTTTATAGTCAAGTTTAATAATAATAATATATCTTTGTTACAACATATGCATATTTGGAGGTTTTATACCTTAACTTTGGAAGCTTGTAACTCAAAAACTATACGTGATACAAAAATTCTAAAATCATTTTCGGAATCTGCATGAAAAATACGTATAGTTTCACCTACTTTTATTTCAGTTACGAAAAATTTCCCAAAATTTGTTGACCAGTGTTATTAAAAGTTTGCTGAAATTGTTTATGTGGATTTTTTGTCAGCGGTTGATAAGTATTTGTGTCATTAAATAAATTATTACATTTTGTATTGTATTGATTTGTATCCATTATTTATATATTGTTACCTTTATCTACTCTTGAGACCACAATGTTGTGATTGTTCTTAAGACGGCTGAGGGCTCGATGAAATTTTTCCGGAAAATCGTTGATCGTGGTTGAATGCAAAATGGACGAAAAATCATACCCTTCAAGATATCATTGTTGCAGAAACTATGCTTGTCGTTACTTTCCCACTTTTCAAATTCTTGTAATGTTTGGGACCATGGGTCTTTGTTGTTTATTGCTAAGGAAAGGCTGTAGCCTAAAAGTACCTCTTCATCCTTAGCTATAAGGTATAAGAAGAGAGATTGATTATTTCCTGTGTGTTTGAATTTTTCACCCACGGGCTGTTTTCGTATATCAGATTGAACTTGTGTTTTAAAGTTATGGTTTTCTCAAAAACTATTTCTTCTTTGTATTGATGGGCTTCATTTATTAAATTTGAAAACTGTACTATTTCTTCAGGGAATTGTTTAAACCATTCGAGCTGGAATCTTTTTAAAAATAGGTTGCATTTTCTGAAAGCGATCTTTATTTCTAAAGTCACGTGACTAATTTTTCCTTTGATTAGATAAAACCAAAGTTTTAGGAAAGGAACAGAATCTATTGTTGCTTGATAGTGCGGTATCATAGTTTTAGGTATTACTTTGTTCTTTACGCAGCACTTTAGAAATAATACTTTTTGCTTTTTAATATTGACAGCTTTTAACTTTGATCTGTATTTTAGGTAAAATCTTCTCAGATGGAATTGCATGGCAACTTTTTTATCGGGTATTTGATAAGTAGTATTTTATTTATAAGCTTGATTCGCTAACTTCTTATATCTATTATTTGTTATTTACCCTAGGTTAACCAATGCTTTGTAAGAAATTACACTTTATTTACACTTTTTTTTAAAATTATAAATTAAAACAGGTTAAAAATTATTAACAAAGGATTTCAACTAGCTTTTGCTCTGTTTCAGAGCCTCTTTCAGGTAGTCTAACGAATGTTATCCATCCAGTTTGAAAGTTTACTCTTCTGGCTGGTTGTTTAATAAGCTTTTGTAGAAAGGGGATGTGTACATAATAGCGTTTTGCAAGCTGTCTATCTTGTAATCTCCAGAGTTTGGTTGTAATTGGGAATGTTGTGTATGCAAAAGGCTTTGGCTATTTTTCTTTTATTGGTTTTGTTGATGTGCTTTATAATGTTGTTTTTGTTGGGATTTATGTGATGATTTTTTCTTGTCGGTGAATTTAGAAATAAATATCGGATTCAGAAAATGCAACCTATTTTTAAAAAGATTCCAGCTCAAATGGTTTAAACAATTCTCCGAAGAAATAGTACAGTTTTCAAATTTAATAAATGAAGCCCATCAATACAAAGTAGAAATAGTTTTTCAGAAAACCATAACTTAAAACACAGTTCAATCTGATATGCAGCTGGCCGTGAAGCAAAAACAACAAAGACCCATGGCCCCAAACATTACAGAAATTTGAAAAATGGGAAAGTATCGACAAGCATAAATCCTGCAACAATCATAATCATATCTTGAAGGGAATGATTTTCTCGTCTATTTTGCATTCAACCACTTTCAATGATTTTCCGGAAAATTTTCACCGAGCCCTCACCCGTCTTAAGAACAATCACAACATTGTGGTCTCCAGAGCAGGTAAAGGTAACAATATAGTAACAATGGATACAAATCAATACAATACAAAATACAATAATTTACTTAATGATACAAATACTTATCAACCATTGACAAAAAATCCACATAAACAATCTCAGCAAACTTTTAATAATTCACTCAAGACTATCCTTAAAAATTATCACATCTTACACAAAAAACTCAACGCATACATGACACAAATCCCACAATTCTACGGAGTACCTAAAACACACAAACCTAATATACCATTACGTCCCATTATTGCCAACACAAACTCTCACACCTTCAAGTTAGCACAGTGGTTATCTTTACAAATTAAACCTTTACTAGGCACAATTTCAAAATCGCATCTAAAAAACTCTGAAGACTTTATACACAAAACAACTTCTCTTAACACAAAAACACACAAATTCATTAGTTATGATGTCACCTCTCTATTCACTTCGGTTTCTGTGTCACAAGTATTACATCTGTTAACTACATACATAAATGATAACAACACTAACTTTCAACATTCATTTTCCACCTTAAAACAACTCATCCTTCTTATCCTAGAACATAATTTCTTTCAACATAACCAATCCTTTTTTAAACAAAAACAGGGCCTGAGCATGGGTTCCCCTTTATCTCCCATGCTCAGCAACTTATACATGGAACTAATAGAACATTATTTTATTCTCCCCCATCACCTCCTTAAAGACTGTATCTGGCTCCGTTATGTGGATGACGTCTTTGCCGCGGTCCCTAACACGATTGACCCCACACTCATTCTAAACCATATAAATAGCATTCACCCCAACATACAATTCACAATGGAGACCCCCCCTTCCACTCAAAATTCTTTACCCTTTTTAGATACTCTTATCATGTGGGACCACACTACTAAATTATCATACACAGTTTATAGAAAACCAACATCCACACCTAACTACATACATTGGTACTCCGCACACACAGCTAACACAAAACTCGCCACCCTCTCCTCCTTGTATCTCCGTGCCTTCAAAATCTGTTCTCCTGTTTTCCT
>JABUQX010141606.1:10000-13100 GCA_015478945.1 Trachelipus rathkii
ACTCCACATACCCTTCTAGCCTCTTCACATACTGCCTCTTTAAATCTCATCCACCCCCCCTCCACCTCCCCAATTCCCGTCCCTCTCACGTCTCTCCACCTATCCTCCATACCTCTCCTAAACTCCCTCTTACACACTGTCTCCTCCAATTTTTCCACCTTTATCACTTCCACTCTCCTCTTTTCTCCCCTCTCCCTAACCGTAACCTCTCCTCCCACCCTTATCCTAGCAACCACCAAATAGTGCACACATACCCCCCTCCCCGCCCGTCTATCTACATTTACATCTAGTAATCTACCTCTATCCTTCCCATTTACACACACATAATCCAGTACCGCCCTCCCCCGTTATCTCACTCTTCCATGTATACTTATGATTTTCACTTTTTTGAACCATATATATATATATATATATATATATATATATATATATATACTATATATATATATAACTAACCTTATATATATATATATATATATATATATATATATATATGTATGGCTTAATATATTATGTAATAATATATAATAATATAATAATAATTTAGAAATATGTTTTAATAATAGCTAATATTTAACATAATAATATATGTAATATGTATATATAATAATATAATAATAATATATAATAATAATAATAATAATATATATATATATATATCTTCTATCTTTAATAATATATAATAATATATATAATATAGTATGTATATATTTTATGTATATGTAATAATAATAACTAATAATATATAATAATAATATAATATATAATAATAATAATAATAATAATAATAATAATAACTAATAATAATAACTAACTCTTTCTTATATATATATATATATATATATATATATATATATATATATATATATATATATATATATATATATATATATATATATATATATATATATATATATAAATGAGCCGACTTCGGTGGAGAACGGACACATTGAAATAAGAGCGGAAAAAGAAAAGAGAAGATTCAGAAGAAAGGAATTAGAGAAGAGGACCAAGAACCACCACAAGAGTTGGCAACGAGGGATTGAAAGTTTGAGTGCTGGAAAAGGAGATGGTTTCTAATAGAAATGCCTGTGAGCGGTGTTGTTAACAAATAAATTCTGAACAACATTCCACCTCCATCATACAACACCACAACATACACCAAACAAATCCTCACATCACTAGCAGAAAACCACTTAAGACGCAAACCACCAAACAACATTTTTAACAAACACCCACCAGAAATAGCATCAGAATTCAATTCACTACCTAGACCCAGTCAGTCATCCTTGGCAAAGCTAAGATGCGGCCACCACCCTAAATTACTCTACTACAAACACAGATTCAACCTTAACCAAACCACCACAAGCATCTGTCAAAACTGTAACCAGGTTCCGAAGGACACATCCCACTTCTTTCTCTCCTGTTTAACTAACTCTCAACACAGAACAACATGGAACATAACATCTCTGGAGAATCTCTGGAGAAGACCGGTTGCGTCGACTGGGTACGGTGTGGCCTCTCCCATGATGGGGTGGTCAGGGGTGAGAAGGAGGGTACAATAAATATATATATATATATATATATATATATATATATATATATATATATATATATATATATATATATATATATATATATATATATATATATATATATATATATGCCTTTATGAATGTATTACATACGTGAAAGTAGAATTCTAAGAAAGGATATTGATTGGCAAATCTCTTAAATCCTTCTTCACATTTATTCCCATATTTATAAAAAACGTTTCATTTTTTAAAAATATTTTATGTAAATTTAACAGAGACCAAAGTCACTTACATTTTTGGACAATATATATATATATATATATATATATATATATATATATATATATATATATATATATATATAATATATAGTAATAATAATATGCTCTTCAGCATAACAATAATATAATATAATAATATGTAATATAATATAATAATAATATTAATAATAATAATATATATAATAATATGTATATATAATAATAATAATAAATATATAATAATAATAATAATATAATATGTATGTAATAACAATAATAATACTAATATAATAATATATATATAATATAATAATAATAATAATAATAATAACTAATAACAATAATAATAATAATATATATGTAATAATAATAATAATAGTAATGTAATAATAATAACCAACAATAATAATATGTATATATAATAATAATATTCAACTAATAACAATAATAATCATACGTAATATTAATATATAGATATATATATATAATATATTTGATTTATATATATATATATATATATATATATATATATATATATATATATATATATATATATATATATATATATATATATATATATATATATATATATATATATTTAAAATAAATATATATAATATACTTTCTCTTTCTCTATATATATATATATATATATATATATATATATATATATTGAAGGATGGGAATTAGGTTAAGTGTGTGAGAAATGAACACTAACTTCCGTTATGTTTTCGAGATCTAAAATTAATGCATTTGATTCGTAAATGTTTGAGGGCTGCAGTCATATGTGCTACAGGCAATATAAATGTAATTTTAATATATAAATTAGTGCCAAAAGTACATCAAATGCAGATTTGAAACCAAAATAATGAATTTTTTAACATCTCCCATGTTATATTTTTAAGTAATATTATTTATATGAGTGCATGAGTATTTCTTCTATACTTGTATTTCATTTCATTTTACTAGACATAAGGTCCATTAAAAAAGCTAAAGTAGTAGAGAGAGAGAGAGAGAGAGAGAGAGAGAGAGAGAGAGAGAGAGAGAGAGAGAGAGAGAGAGAGAGAGAGAGAGAGAGAGAGAGAAGGGGAGAGAGAGAGAGAGAGAGAGAGAGAGAGAGAGAGAGAGAGAGAGAGAGAGAGAGAGAGAGAGAGAGAGAGAGAGAGAGAGAGAGAGAGAGTTTTCTTTGTGGCTGAAATTGAACTTAAGTGAACAAAGTTTGTTACTGAGCATTGTGGATTTATTAATGATTTGTTCGACTTTCAGCGAACTCTTCACGATGACTTTATCTGTTTTTTAGTGGAA
>JABUQX010141607.1:0-10000 GCA_015478945.1 Trachelipus rathkii
ATTGTTGTTGCCGATTAATTATAGACAAGTTCATTTTATAAGTTTTTGATATTTTATATAAAGTTATATTTATTTCTGCAGATGGAACTCCCTATATGATAGTGTGATGGTCCTTCTGGAGGTTTTAAGGGTCGAAAACCAAATGGATGCCATAAACACCATCCTCATCAAGCAGCCCAAGGGAGGTTCCCCTCTCACAGAGGTAGACGTCGAGGTAAATATAAAGTATTTTTAAAGTAGCAATTGCTCTTTTAATATTTTTATTTATAATTTAATAAATTTATTAAATTATAAATCTCCTCACAAACCCAAACCCCCTCCATTAATCCCTGTTCTGTACCTGTACCATCGCTCTTGCTTGCCCAACACTCATATCGCTACTTCGTAAACAATCTCTAACTGAATATATCCACCTTTTTTCCGGTCGTCCGACAGGCAAAACACTCTCACATGTGCTCTTATACACTTTCTTAACCAATATGGTGTTCTCCACCTTCTCCACATGTCCAAACCATCTTACAAAATCCTCATCAAATTTGGCAGTCTTTTCCCTTACCCGCAAGACACGCTTCCATGATAAACTCGTTCCTCATCTTATCCAATCTCCTAACTGCCAAGAACGCCCTCAGATTGTCCATCTGTACAACCCTCACTCTTGATCTATTCGCCCTATTCCATACAGATACCTCGCTCTCGTGCTCCCGTATTTTTATTAATAATCAATTATGCTTACGTAACTAAGCAATATATTAATTTTCACTCTTTCAGGTCATGAACGAGTACACATTGGTCATGCAGCCTGTGGCGCAGTGTCTTGATATGCTTCAGGGGGAGAAAAGGGCATACATGGGCACCCTCCTACCCCAACTTTGGTTGATGAAGACCAGCCTTGAGGAGAAGAGTGAAAATATTCATCTTGTGTATGCAAGGCCACTAGTACAGGCCCTCCTCAGTGGCTATGAAAAGAGGTTTGGCCACCTCTTTCAGAATAGGGATCTCCTTATGGCCACTGCCCTTCACCCCTCCTTCACCCTTAAGGCCCTAGAAAGCATTGCACCTGACATGGTGGAGGAGATCGGGGACAGGATTACCCGGAAGATAGGGGACTCCATCAAACCCACTGAGAAACAGCAGCAGCGTCAGCTTGGCCAGCCAACAGAAAAAGAACCCCACAATTCAGACGCACTCCTATTCAGTAAATTGTTTTCTAGAGTATTGGTACGCAGAGCAAGCCAGCAACAGGATGTGGAAATCGTCATACGAAAGTCCATGGAGGAGTGGGTGCCCTCTCAAGAAGATCCGAGCTGTTCCTGTTTCCCCAACCAGCATAGGGAGATATGGATAGATCTATTTATAAAATATAATACCCCCATTCCTAGTTCAGCAGCTGTGGAGAGGTGCTTCAGCGCGGGTGGGGACATCCTCAGGGCCAAGAGATCGTCCTTGAAGGAGGAAAGGTTTGAGGACCTTCTTTTCCTCAAAGGAAATATGGACCTCCTGCAGGAAGTGATTAGCCAGGAGGACATGGAGGAGGAAGAGGACCTATAGCTATGAAAGTATTTAACTATTTATGTAGTTAACATTTAATAAAAAAAATTAAATAAATCTGTTTTACTATCTTATAAAAGGTTTAAAATGTAAAGGCATGCTTTCGTTATCGCGCAAAAGTTTACTTTGTAATTTAACGGTATCGCCGTAGGATAGCCGAATAGCCGCATAGTTAATGCCGCACTGAGGTTTTCAAAAATGCAGTCGGATAGCCGACGACGCACTAGTTAGGTGGCAAAGCCGAATAGCCGATGACGGACCTCGAAAAATTATAGCCGCGCAGCTCACGATATATATATATATATATATATATATATATATATATATATATATATAACAACAACCTTATATATATAAATCTATATAAATAATTTACGAAGGTCAAGGAGCTTTACCTGAACTCCTACGTATGGCTGGAAGAAACGAACCATAACGGGAAACAGTTTAATGTATCCATGGTTGCTCGCATCGGTTAAAAGTGTTACACAGTGGGCATCTTTTATTTGTTGTCGTAGTTCTGCCTCAGCATATGGAGCAAAAACATTTAAAACAATTGTTTCGCACTTTGTTCTAGCACAAGAAAATTTTGGCTCAAAGCATGTCTTAAAAATCTTACTAGCGCAATCTGCAGATCTAAAACTTTGATTTTCTCTCACAGTATGGTACGCCCACAAACCTTCTGCAGCACTAACTTCTAGATCCTTCGAAGTAGGTGTCATTCTTTTGAAGTATTCTGTTACTGCCTTGCTCGAAGATGCAGAGATATCAGCTGCCTTGTGCCTTTTGGTGTTGAGATGCTTGATGATATCACTACCTCCACCGTGGGCTATACTGAAATCGCTTTTACACTTTTCACACCTTACGTCACTTTCTGAGGTCGTTTTGCGAATAAAAGGATACATAGATTTCAGGCTTTCATTAAAAACACACTTCCTTTTTGCAGTAGACATGGTTATTACATTATTTGAAGCACTACACCTTAATCCTTGTTAGCTTGAACAACTTCGATAGTTGACTAATTGATACCACTTCATCATTGGACATTGGTGAGTGAAATTCACTGAAACACAGGGACGTTTTAAAACGAAATTTATCAATCGTAATTCGTACATTTATAATAAAAGTTTTTTAAACGTCTATAATATTAATATATTGGGTATATTATAAAATATTAAATATATATATATATATATATATATATATATATATATATATATATATATATATATATATATATATATATATATATATATATATATATAGGGCATATATATATATATATATATATATATATCTTCTAAATGCTACTATTATATATATATATATATATATATATATATATATGTCTATTATTTTTTATTTTTAATTTATAATTTTACATTAACCTTAATAAATTATTTGAAAAGGAAAAATGGCAGATCTCTCTGGAAAAACTGCCGACTTCTCAAGAGAAAAAACTGGGACATTTTTTTTTTATTTTTAAGAAAGCGGGACAGGGTCGAAAAAAGCGGGACTATAAGTCACTTTATGTAAAGTTAAATACCTGTTGGATTTTCCAGAAAATTTAGCTACTAGTTTTGCTGAACCGGTGCGAAGAATCAGCTCTAGGTCTGGGATGGCCTTAGCAGCAACATATATATATATATATATATGCTATATATATATATATATATATATATATATATATATAACATATATATATATATATATACCATATAACAACCATATGTGCTATCTTATATGGCATATTTGGCAGATTTTTGATCTGTAACTACCGAGGTAGAAGTTTTGCGAGGTGGTTGAGTCAAGTTTTGCGAGATTGTTGAGTCGAGGCGATTGACTCTCTCTCTCTCTACATATATATATATATATAACATATATATATATCTCTTTATATATATATATATATATATATATATATATATACTATACTATATTTACATAACATATATATATATAAATATATATATGTGTGTGTATGTGTGTGTGTGAGAAGCTGCATAATAAACGACAAATTTATAAACACATTAGTATATATATATATATATATATCATATATACATATATATATATATATATATATATATACTTATATATATGCCACCCTGTACCTATACCACTCTTTCTGTATGCTTATAACTCCAACCAGGACTTTTTTTAAACCACTTTTAGGGTTAGGTTAGGTTAGGTTAAATTAGGTTAGGTTAGGATATGTTAAGCTGGTTAGGTTAGGTTAGATTAGGATAAGTTATGTTAGGTTAGGTTAGGTCAGTTCATTTTTTCCTCTAATTTGATATTTATATCCAAATTTTTACAAAAAATTATACCAATCTAAAAACAATTAATAATATGAAACTACATTGTTTGCTCATAATCATTACAACATATTTAATAAACATTGTATCATAACATTTTCTTCTAAAAGAATTACAAACACAACCCTCCCTTCTGCGCTACGCAATTGCCTCACTTTAATAAGAGTTCTAATCATAACCCTGCCAAACATACGATGAAACATGTAATTTAATTTATTAATTATTAATTTTAATCAAATTTTTATTAATTAAAAACTCGATTTTAAGATTTAATACATATTTACCTACATTTCTCTTTAAATAATGTACAATTTTCGTATCCTTCTTTCTTTGCAGTTTGGCGTTTATTAATACTAAATTTCCCGATATATATATATATATATATATAATATATATAATAATAACATATATATATATATTTTTATATATATATATATATATATATATATATATATATATATATATATATATATATATATATATATATAGTAAGGAACGCATTTGGCGAATTGTTTTTAAATTTGTCACTCTCCTGTCACCCTGCCAATATAATATATATATAATGACAACCAATATAATATATATATATATATATATATTATCCTTATCCAAATTTAAAATTTCATTTACATCGATCCCAGTACTCTAACATCGAAAATAAGATAATTCATATGAAAAGCATATTCTTTTTTTCTCACGAGCCGGGTCTATTTTGCAACATCATTTTCATTCAATTGCAAAGATACCTTTTTCATTAAAAATAGTTAAATAATTTTTAATTCAAATGCTCAAGCAATTCTCTCATTTTCGAAATTTTCAAATCCACGTGTTCAAAGTACATTAAAATAACATGAGACGCCCGAAAGCCAAAGTTCTATTTTCAATATTTTGTTTTTTTTTAGTTTTCTAACCCAATTTTCATTAGATTTTTTTCATTTATATACCGTTTTGCTCGTTATCTAAAAACACATTCATTAAACTTAGTCATTAATAAATCAAACGAACTTTAAACGAATATTAAGAAATTACCAACAATCATTTTTTTTATGGGCTCAAAGAATGGAGTTTCCCAAACTGGTTCATTTCTTTTTCAGACAACAAACTATTTATTAAATATTTATATAAGATGCATTTAAAAGTCAAAATCCGATAAAAAAAAATAATAATAATTTACTTAATAACAAAAGTACATTCTAAAACTGTTTTAAAAAGATTTTTGAAAAATGCATTACAATAACAAAATTCAGATTTGAAGACACGTGGGAACGAAGAATTTTGGGAAGTTTCGTTCATTTTATTCATTAATTTATTTTATCATATTTAACACGTAATTAAGCTTAACTGTAGTCACATGTTAATATTCCAAATTTTTTTTATTACCTATTTTAATGATTTTAAACCAAAAACCTTATTAAATATAAAACATTGAAAACATGATATTGGCGTTTTTTTTGTGGAATTTCGCTCAGTCTCCATAAGCATCTTTCATTCGACATCATTTTAAAATTGGAGTTGGCTTTTGAGAATAGCGGTGGCAAGTTGTTTAAGTGTGGAAAATTTAATTCTGAAAATAAGTGATAACAAAATATACAAAATTGTTTTTTTTTTGCGGTGGTTGTGAAATTATTTACAAATAATTTAAGATTTGCGTACTATTTTTTATACCGCTTGATTCTTGGTAAGTTAGAACTTTATTTGAGCATGATTTATTAATCTTGAGCTTGTGTGTGTGTGTGCGCACGTGTGTTAGAAGATAACGAGACCTAATCTCCTTTCTAGACCAAGCATGAATGATAATAAATAGCTTAATCATTATAATGATTGTGATCACCATAATAATAGTTGTTGTAATAATAATAACTATATAAATAATTATAGTAGTAATATAAAAATATTTTTTATTAAAAATAGCTAATGAATTTTTATAATAGTGAGTAAAATGTATATAATAATAATATATAAAAATATATATATATAAAAAATAAATAAATATATATATATATATACAAATATATATATATATATATATATATATATATATCTTCTATATATACTATGCTATATATAGCAACTATAACCTTATATATATATGTATGTATATATCTTTTGCTTATATATGTGTATATATATATATGTAATAATATATATAGCATATGTATAACATAACATATGTAATGTATAATGATGATATTCAATGTAATGTGTGTATATATGTAATATAATAATAATAGCATATATATATATATAGCATATATATCTTAATATAATATATATATATGTATATAATAATATATATATATATATATGTAACCTTCAACTCTTTCTTATATATGCTGCTAATATTGATGGCGTGATGATGTAATGTGTAATGTATGTATATAGGTTATGTATAACTAATAATAATAATGTATATATATGTATATATATAATATAATAATAAATAATAATAATAATATATATATATATATATAATAATAATAATATATAATAATAATAATAATAATATATGCTAATATTATAATAGTAATATATATATGTGTGTAATGGCAATATTGTAATATTAATATAATATATATATAACTAATATATCATAATAATAATATATATATATATATATATATATATATGTAATAATAATAATAATAATAATAATATGTATAATAATAATAACAACAACAATAATATATATATATAATAACAATAATAATAATATATGGAATGTCTAATAATATGTTAATATAATGTAATAATGATAAATGGATAATGAATAATAATAATAATAATAATAATAATAATAATAATAATAATAATAATAATAATAATAATAATAATAATAATAATAATAATAATAATAAAATAATAATAATAATAATAATAATAATAATAATAATAATAATAATAATAATAATAATAATAAGAATTATAATAATAATCATAAGAATAACATAATTAATAATAATTTCATAAAAATAATTTTAATAACAATTATTTTAATATTTTTTTTTTAATTTTTTTAATTTTCACGCATCTTAAGTTTGGCAAAACCAAATTTCCCTCTTGCATTATATTTTTTTTTAAACTTTCGCGTAACATAATTTTTTTTTATTTCAAACATCTTACGTTCGGCAAAACCAAATTTCCCTCTTGCATTATAATTTATTTAAATTTTCGCGTAACAAAATTTTTTTTTTTATCACTTAACAAGAGGTCATATAAGTTTTAAATCGCGGATAAAATTTAATCGTATTTTTACTGCATGGCAGACCTGATTAACTGCACGGTATATTAGTTCCTATGATATCGCAATCTGTATTTTAAGCTGCCCGGTAAAAATTTAGCAATACTTTGGATTGGTGCCCATTTCATTTTAGTTTTCATTTTAGAGGCACGGTCGAAGCGAATATAATTTTATTGTATATTTATTTTAAGCTGCCTGGTAGAATTTTTGTGCTCATTTTTATATTAGTTATCATTTCAAAATGCATGGCAGATCTGACCCTAATTTTATTGTATATTTATTTTAAGCGGCCCTGTAAAATTTTTGTGCTCATTTTTTTTATTAGTTTTCATTTTAAAATGCATGGTAGATCTGACCCTAATTTTATTGTATATTTATTTTAAGCTGCCCTGTAGAATTTTTGTGCTCATTTTTATATTAGTTTTCATTTTAAACTGCATGGTAGATCTGAACCTAAGTTCATTGCATTTTTTTTAACTGCACTGTATTTTAGAGTAAACTTTATCGTACATCTTTCTTTTTTTTTTACCCACATTTTTAAACATTCATTTTCTTTTGGAGATTTTAAAATATATGTATTTAGTTATCTTTTGATTTTTTTTCTCATGATGAATACAGGTTAAAGTGATTTTATGTTATATTTATTTATATAATTTTTCGCTGCCACGTCCGATCTCTTTTTAACTATATGTTATTTTTCTTCTTACTCCTCAGGCGTGGTAGATGGTGGTATAATCCCTATCCGCGTTAATATAATGTTGCAAATCATTTGGCCTTTACTTTAAACCTACTACAAACAAGTAGTAAATATATATATATATATATATATATATATATATATATATATATATATATATATATATATATATATATATATATATATATATATATATATATATATATATATATATATATATATATATGTTGAAAGGATAGGGGTGCATGGAATCTATTTTTTACCCCTGGGGGTGCGCCACTAAAAAAGGATTGGGAACCACTGATCTAGGCCATTAGCACAAATTTATTATCCCATCATTTATCATATAATACACCAATATTTTCTACTTCATATAGTAGGTTAATAAATATTTAGATATTTATCCGCATATTATTTATGAGGCTAATCTGCATTCAATTTATAACAATTTACAAATATCCTCGTTAATGTCACTTTATAAAATATGTCGTCAAATATTTAGGTATTTGGCAGCATATCACTATAGGCTAGTTATTACCCAATATTTAAAAGTATTTTTCTATCTTTTAGGAATTGGGGTTCTTTTGCAATCCCTCATGTTACTAGTTGATGTGGGAGAATTTGTTAATAAAGTCTGTTGGAAGATTGCCTTAACTTACCCAGCCTTCTTAGCATTTTCTGCTCTTACTTTGGTACATTACAATGGCACCTAGACAACTAGACCCAAAACACAAATATATACATATTGTATTCTCTCTCCTGACTTATCCATGTTCTTATCGGCCTTTTCATTTTTATTTTTAAACTATTTTCGTTCTTACTGACTTCAAAAAAATTTATGCGCATACTATTCTTTACCTTATTGCCTCAAGAGTTTTGTTTCTTTCGACTTACTTTCACAAATCTTGTTACCTATTTCTTTCCCTTAGTTCTCGAGAAGTCTGAGTACTTTTCGGTTAGGCTTTTCGTATTTAGGCGAGGCGCTTTTTCCTTTCTTGCTCATTCGCTCAGATTCTTCAATCAACGTCACACGTTTTTGCTCTGCGTTCTTTCTTGCCATATTCCGCAGTTGATATTCAGTTTGTAACATGATCTACCATAGTCTTTCAATATAGTTTGTGTATTGTTCTTTCATGATATTAAGCACATGATTAGTAGTAAATAGTTTTTATATTTAATATTTCGGTGTTTAATATAATTATAAATAAAAGTTTATCAATGTATAATATTTATTAAAATAAAGGTTTCTTAAATATTATATGTATAAAATTAATATTGTGTCATAGTGTATTGTTAACAGTATTTTCTTATTAAATTTTCTTAGTTTTAAGTTTAGTAAATGCGTCTTGTAAAGGCCCCTCCGGAAAAAAAAAAAATTTCAGATATCAATAACTTTGTAATTTTTTATAAATTTTTATTATTATTATTATTATTATTATTATTATTATTATTATTATTATTATTATTATTATTATTATTATTATTATTATTAATATTATTATTATTATTATTATTATTATTATTATTATTATTATTATTATTATTAATGTGTGTGTGTGTTGTTATTATTATTATTATTAATTTTATTATTATTATTATTATTATTATTATTATTATTATTATTATTATTATTATTATTATTATTATTATTATTATTATTATTATTATTATTATTATTATTATTATTATTATTATTATTATTTTTGTTGTTATTTTTTATTATTATCAATTATTATTTTTATTTTTATTCTTAAATAAGGTACTTTGCTGTTGATTTATCTACAAAAGTAAGATAAAAGTAAAATAAAAAAAAAAATAGTAATTAGTTAAGACTAAGGACTACAATATATATATATATATATATATATATATATATATATATATATATATATATATATATATATATATATATATATATATATATATATATATATATATATATATATACTACTATATATATATATATATATATATATATATATATATATATATTCCTCAAAAATAGAAATATAAAAAAAAAAATAAGAAAAAGCCCAATAAAACCCAAACAAGTGCAAGAACCTCAAAAAAAAAAAAAAAAAAAAAAAAAAAAAAAACCCTTTTTTAGAGTTGTTCGGACTTAAGCTCGGTTCACACTAGATGACTTGAGGAACGACTTGTCGTTGGACCAACGACAAGTTCGCAAGTGTGGACAGGGGGAAA
>JABUQX010141607.1:12500-20000 GCA_015478945.1 Trachelipus rathkii
CGGCCTGTGCAATAATACAATGCGACTTTATACTTAAAACTCACCAACTTATCTCCCTGAAGATCCTTCAAGTGGAACAACGGTTTGACCGGGTTCGTTGCTTTATGTGAAAACCGTTCAGTCAATATTATTCGTTATCAGAGAATTTACCTGTTTTATGATCAATACTTTGATCATGAAATCAATGTCTTTAAGACCTAAAATAATTGCTACTTGAATATTTAAATAAACAAGAAAATAAATAACCTTTGGAAACACTCAAGAAAACTACTGGAATAAGTTTAAAAATACTTTAATAAAAAAAATAAATGAGTATGTACTGCTTTTATACAAGACTAGGTTTTATGCATCCATGTACATATAGTTAGATGTCCGTAGGTATCTACATACATGCACACTGAATAGATAGAACCTCAGTACCTAAATATCAATTATATTTTATGCTTGAAATATATCTTTTGCAATACAGATCAACGACCATATATATATACATGCGATATGTACATTTATATGTGCATCAATGTGTATGTGCAAACAACAGTTAAACAATAACAAAATATTCTAACTTTAAATTTATATAGATCCTCGCCCATAAATATGTATATAAAATATATAAATATTTATGTTCAAAAATGTATATAAATAAATAAAATATCTTAACAAAAATATACAGACTGGATGATTTGATAAGTAATCTTAAATCTTTACTTGAAAATTAATCAAATTTGAAATTTAAAACAAATGTCGATTTGTCAATGTGACCACACTATACAAGATCAGCTGTTTACTTTAACAGTTACTCTAATGCAAACGAGTTGCCTATTAGTAAATAAATAATTCTTTTATTGCAAACAAAATCGTGGCTGTAACAGTTAATCATATGTTAACAAATAAATATTTAAACTTACAAACGTTTTGTATTTATTACCACAGTATATTTAATCGCGAAACTTCAGAAAATAAATTATTTTAAATACAAGCTTACCTGCCAGTAACATCTAGCAACGATTCAAAGCAATGCACCTTACAAATGCAATATTGCAGACGACACTCTGATATATCAATGCACATAAGAAATACAATATAATCACAAATGCTTTAAGAGCACAAACTTAATTACCTTTATCTTTACAATAAACAAAACTACAATATTTTACACACTGAAATTAAATCACCATATTTAATTTGAAATAAATATTACATTCACTTTTGTAATAAAACATAGAACAAAACACTACTTGGTTACAAAATATACAATTTAACACATAATAAAAATTGATCGAGATATATGAGGCATTCACAACTACCAACTATAAACACCTTGGGTTAACAACAATGAAAGCGAAAAAGATCCAAATTATTCCTGTTTTTACTATTTATACGAATTCTAGTAATACAGATTACGTCTCTTATCGAATCACAGCCCTTAAAAACAGTAAGTAAAATAATGTATACATTTATCAATTAATTTAGAAAAACAAATATATACAAGCCATCTCAAGGGGAGGCGGGATTGGCATTTCTTACAATATCATAGTATTTCTCAAGAAACGACAATCCTTCGTTCCAATCAGGACAAAAAAGCTAACGTAAATTGAAGATTACGAACTACCACACCTTAACAAAAATGCATTTATTCAATAACATATTTATTTATATATATATAAAATCATTTACATATATATAGTAATACGCAATATCCTTACAAATCGCTTTAAAAATATTAAAATAATAATAATAATAATAATAATAATAATAATAATAATAATAATAATAATATTAATATTCATAAAGCTTTGTTAACAACGACCAATGACAATTCAGATTTTAAAAATAAGTTTCAAAAGATGAGTTCTCATTGGTTATTGTTTCTCCTTACAATATAAACATATTTACAGTATTTTGACCGGGCCTTTGCAGCTTACATTTGGTATATAGACAAAAAAATAAACGATATTGCGATGGCAACACGTGACCTCTATTTTAAAACAAATAAATGAAACAATTTATATACTTCATGTAATACTGCATTACATCTTTGGCCCACCCAACATGAAGCAAATTGGTACACTTTGCTTTATTTACATGATGATAGAACATTGGTTTCATTTTCACAGCGCTCCTTCTTCTGTAGGGACTTCTGAAGACGAATCCAATGCATCATCGGCATATGACCTACTTAGGTAGTCAGCAATGACGTTATCTTTCCCACTAATGTGGTTCAGGATAAACCGGAATCTTTGGAGGTATAAAGACCACCTCATTATCCTGTTATTTTCATACCTCTTCTTGTTCATAGCCGTCAGCGGTCTGTGATCCGACTGAAGGATAAATTCTTTCCCATAGAGGTATGGCTCGAATTTTCTGATGCCCATGACAATCGCTAACGCCTCCTTCTCCAAAGTTGAATACCTTTGCTGGGTTTCAGACAATTTCTTACTTCCGTATGCGATTGGATGGAGGATTCCTCCGTCTTCCTGTAGGAGGACATATCCTAGTGAAGTGCCGGATGCATCCACCTGTAGTGTGAATGTCTTCTCCAACTCTGGCATCTTTAAGATCGGTTTCGAGCTTAAAGCTTCTTTCAACTTTTCGAACGCCTGCTGATGTATGGACTCCCACCTAATCTTTGTTGGCTCACCCTTCTTCGTTAGGTCAGTCAATGGCGCTGCAATTTGTGCATAGTTCTTCACAAAATCCTGGTAGTAACCAGTGAGCCCTAAGAAAGACCTTACTTGCTTTTTATTCTTAGGTGGCTCTGTCTTCTTGATCTTGATTACATTGTCTTCATGCAATCCCTTAGTGCCATTGCCAATATAATGACCTAAGAACTCAACACTCGACGAGGCAAACTCGCACTTCGTCGGTCTGATGGTGAATCCCTCCTCTTGGAGTTTTTGTAGTACAGTCTCAATCGTGATCGTATGTTCGCGCCAGGTCTGGGAATGGACGATGATATCATCAATGTAAAAATCAACATCATTGATACCATCCAGAATCCTGCGCATTGACCTCACAAGCGTCGCGCCGGCATTCACCATACCGAATGGCAGCTTGAGGTAATGGAAATGACCATCTTCGGTTGAAAAACCGGTTTTATGGCAGTCCTCAGGCTTTATTTTAATCTGCCAATACCCCTTGGTAAAGTCCAAGTTTGTATAAAACTTATCCTTGGCAAACTTGGTGAATAAAGTCTGGGTTGTGGTCATGGGCTCAGGATCGAAGACCGTGATCCTATTTAAGGCCCTATAGTCGGAGCATACCCTTTTACTCCCGTCCTTTTTCTGGACAACGACTACTGGCGCTGAATATGGCGACGTGGAGGGAACAATGATACCCATTCGTATCATCTTATCTGTCTCCTTCTTCAGTTCTGTCCGCGTCGTGAAAGGTAACTTATATGGCTTCAGTCTGATGGGGGTATCATCTATGAGGTCTATCGCATGATAGTAATTCTTCGCAGTGCCAGGCACGTCTGTAAAAATTTCTTCATGCCTTTCTAGGATCTCCACCAACTCTCTCCTCATAGGATCTGTGATGTCCTTACTGATCTTAGTGTCGGACAGCTTCTCCTTCTGTACCATCGTAGGATTCATGTCCACTAAAGCGATATTTTCTTCGTTCTCGGTGTCTAAGATCACCGCAGAAGCACCTATATTTCCCCGATGTTGGTCCATCTCTTCTTCTTCTTCACTCTCCTCTCTCACATTATATTTCTTTAGTAGATTGATATGGTACGTCTTAATTACATCATCCACTTGGATCTTATAATTATCCTTACCATACAACTCCACTACTGTGTATGGTCCGCCCCATCTCATCAGCATCTTATTGTTGGAAGTCGGTAGGAGAACGAGAGCCAAGTCTCCTACTTTCAGCGTCTTCGCGCCCTTGTCGTAATATCTCTTCTGTGAAATCTGGGCTCTTGCTAAATTTTCTCTAGCCAATTTTAGAGTTTCATTTAGCCTCTCTTGCAAGTCAAAAACATACCTGTATGTTGACCTTGCCTCTTCAGGATTAATATCTCCTGCCCCCAAATTTCGTGTAAAATCTGCATTGGACCTCGCACAGTCCTTCCGTACAGGAGCTCAAAAGGGGAGAATCCTGTGGAGTCCTGTGGAGCCTCCCTATATGCAAATAATAATGGCTCTAGAAACTTATGCCATTTCCTCACTTGCTCACTGCACATCCTTCTGAGCATTCGTTTCAAGGTACCATTGAACTTTTCTGTCAATCCTTGACTCATTGGGTGGTAAATACTAGAGAACTTCTGCTTAATGTTAAGCATCTTCGTCACGTCCCTCATTAAATCAGAAGTGAACTGACGACCATTGTCACTGAGTATTTCTTTTGGCACCCCCAACCTCATGAAAATAGATACCAAGCTTTCGGTAACTTTCTGTGCAGTTATGCTCTTAAGAGGTACAGCTTCCGGATAACGCGTGGCCGCATCCACAAGCGTTAGGACATACTGATGCCCTTCTGAAGATGGTGGTGAGATAGGTCCGATCAGGTCAATAATCACTCTTTGAAACGGCTCCTCAATGATGGGCATAGGACACAGAGGTATTTTCTTCACCGAGCCTTTCGGGCACGTTCTCTGACATATGTCACATGAGTAACAATGTTTTGTTACATCTTGATATATGTTTGGCCAAAAGAACTGTTGGGTGATCTTACCCATTGTCTTCTTTACACCTTGATGGCCACCGAAGACTTCATCATGTGCCATCTTCATCACCCTACTCCTATATTCTTTTGGTACAACCAAAGTAAATCTCTCCTGCTGATTTTCCATAACTCTTTTAAATAGCACTCCATTCTTTACCACATACTTGTTCTCACCTTTTTCTACTGACCTCCATACCCTCTGTAGAGTAACATCGTCCTTTTGCTTACTCTTAAAAGTCTCCCGATCACTAGCAAGTTCCTGTATATCTTCACTATGAGTCATCTCCTCTCCTTCACCCACAGCTACTACATTCTCCTTCCTGGAACTTTGTGTGCGAGCGGCTACCTCACCTCTCAATGACTCACCATCCTCATTAACACGATCTACTTCGTCAGACCAGCATGTACTCTCTTCAATTGATGTCACCTGGACACCCGGTACTTCTGTACCTTCTTCAACATCTCTTAGTGGTTTTGTAGGGACTTCAACTTCTTCTTTTCCTGTAACCTCTTCACCCTTAGATGAACATTGGGACCCTATCATCACGTTCAGTGATGGCTCCGCGGTTGGTTTGACATCTCTGATGATGTCCAGAGATTGTGGCGTTGACGGTTTCCCTCTGTAAAAATCTTCCCTCTCCAAACTCGCCATTCCAAAACTATGATTGGTTTGACCAGATTCTTCATGAGAATCTTCCTCAGCGTTCTCGGCGATGGGGAATAGCAAACTTCTATGGTTATGCTCGTCTTCTACTTTACGAAGACCTCGACACTCGGTCGACTCCCATGCGAGGTTAGGCTGACTCAGGGGCAATGCACCTTTGACATTCCCAATGACTAAATCATAGACGACTTCCGGCAGCACCGCTGCGGTTGTCCTACCCACGTAATAAGGGGTATCCACATCTATACTTGCGAGAGGAGCTTCTATCACCGTACCGTCCAACAATCTTATCTTCATGTTGTCTCCCACATAACACCTCTTAGGTACGAATTTCTTTCGCACGACTACAACATTACAACCAGTATCACGGAGGGTTTTGACTTGATAGCCATTCACCATCCCATAAGTCACAGGTAGGTGTGACAATCTGTCATTTTCCACCTTCTCTACTTCATTCAGGAGATTCGGCTCTTCACCTGAACCATTCAGGACTTTACTGCCGCTTTCAGAGACTCCGGATGCTCCCGTGCTCTTTTCTTCCTCTTTCTGTCTGCCTGAACTACTCTGTCCTCTTCCACTATTGTTGAAATATGGAGGGGCTCTACAGTCTCTTGCGAGATGCCCTCTCCTTTGACACTTAAAGCACGTGATCACCACCCTGGGCTCACTGCTACTGCGACGGTGACCCTGTCTGTCGCCGCTTCCACCACCGATCTTACTTTCATTGTTTGTTACCCTTGACGTATGTTGATCATTGCTTTTATGATTACTATTCGTAGAGTAACCACTGCCTCTCGATCTGAAATTATTATTATTGTTATGATGGCTTTTATCCGCGTGATTGTGATTCCGTGCGTGACTGTTTGTTACGAACTTTAAACGATGAGCTTCCATGTATCCCTCTGAACTAGCTATGATCTCTTCCGGTATCTTCTTCTTTGTTTCCCTTACCTTAGGTAAGTCGCGAGTTCTTTCGGGACGGTATTTAAATACTTGTCCACTGAGAAAAACTCAATGAGATCATCTGGTGTCAGTGTTACATTTGCTGCAGTAATCCACTTTTTAAGAGCTTCAATTATCTTTTGTAAATACACCCTAGGATTGTCATCTTCCGTAGGACTCATGGTCTTGTACTTAGCACAGTACCCACTTTCAGTGAGACCGTACCTCTCTAATAAAGCTCTTTTTAGACCTTCATAGTTCTTAAGCTCTTCAACAGTCATATTGTTGAACACACTGACCGCCTTACTTGTAAGGAAACACCCTAAAACAAATGCTCGCTTTTCCTTAGGGATGTCATTCGCCTCCGCTTGTTTTTCGAACATTAACAAGTATTCCTCTATATCATTTCTTTTCTCATCGAAGAATGGAAGTTTCAACTTCGGGTATTTACTGGCGTAGGAAGTGCTGTGGCTGCTCTGAGCGCTTTGTGAAGCTACTGCTGCGTCATGTTGGCGCTGTTTATCTTCGGCATCAAGCTTCATTTGCAGCATTCTTTCTTCTGCTTCTCTTGCATCTTTCTCTGCCTCCAACTTAACTCTTTGAGCTTCAGCTTCGATCTTAGCTTTCTCTACTCCCGCTTCAGCCTCAAGCTTAGCTTTTTCTCTTTCATCTTCAAGCTTAGCTTTCTCCTTTTCAGCTTCAAGCTTAGCTTTTTCTTTTTCAGCTTCAAGCTTAGCTTTTTCTTTTTCAGCTTCAAGCTTAGCTTTTTCTTTTTCAGCTTCAAGCGCTAACTTTTTCTCTTCTAAAGCAGCAGCAATCTTCTGCTGTTCAATCTCTGCTTCCTTAGCTAACTTTTGTTGCTCGAGCGCGGCTTCTTGAGCCATTCTATCTCTTAATGCAGCAGCGAGTTCCTTACCCGATAAACCTATTGATTTGCACATTTCTACAAACTCAGCATTAGAAGTAGCCATTGTTATAATCGTTGTATACAAAACAAATTATAAAATATATCGTTCGCTAACAAAGTCACTTCTTGATGCACGAATCGCAATCACGTTTTCTACCAAAAAATTTTCGAAATTTTGCTTCCACTGATACACATATAAAAAAAAATTTCTAACCACAAAAATACAAATATATATATATATATATATATATATATATATATATATATATATATATATATATATATATATATATATATATATATATATATATATATA
>JABUQX010141607.1:25000-27500 GCA_015478945.1 Trachelipus rathkii
TATATATATATATATATATATATATATATATATATATATATATATATATATATATATATATATATATATATATATATATATATATATATATATATATATATATATATATATATAAGTATATATATAAGTATATACATATACGCAATACCTGATTGCTTCTAAATTCTTAAACAAAAAGCTGATACAATGTAACCGGCTTACATTTATCTTTCATTCAACAAAGTTTTGAAGTCTCAAACTTTCTTAAGTTATACTAAGAATATGGGACTATATTTTGTTAAATTTTGACATTGGTCAAAGTTGTGGTTACATAATTATAAATATATCGAATCACCTGTCAAAATAGGCCTTCAAAATTTAGGAAATTCCTATTGAAAGTTTTTCCGGTACCTCCTAGTTAGCCCGGTGCTTCAACAGTGTCGGATTTGATTAATGGGTCAAATTGATCCTAACACTCCAATCTTCCATTTATATAAATATCATTGACCTCTCCAGATCGAATGGTCAAGATTTTCGGGCCAGTTGACCCTTGTTTTTTCCAAATTAAAAATTCAACATATGTTTCATAGTTATCCTATGAACTTAAATTTTATATCAAAATGATCAGAAAAAAATACTGAATCTATTAATCATTGTTTAAACTAACAATTACCTTTAATTAAAAAATTACATTTATTATACAATTTCTTATGGGAGTAAAACCACGCGTTACCAACTAGATTGAAGTTGCCAAAGGCTACCATTGAAACCTTTGGTGATTTTTTACGACAAAACTATATTGATTCATTACATAACTAATTTATGTAATATACAGTCTTAAATTTACTATCTTTTGATATTAAATTTATAATCATAACATTGATAATACAAATTAATGTTTTTTCGACTAATTACTCGATGTTAACCGCTTTAGCGTCCTTTCCATTGAATATAAAAGCGGCGAGCACGAGCAAAGTCGGTTTTCTTCTAATCTACTGCACTCTCAACAAGGACTCCTTCCCCATTTAATTTTGAATTACCCGAGTTCAAAGAATTCTACAAGATTCATCTATCAATGCAGTATAAAGTAATATAAAGGTTTTTTGACGAGGCCTATCCTTTAGACGGGTCTCAAATTTCCTTTTTAGAAGCATCCTCACTATCAAGGAAGTGACATGCTGACCTTACGTAGGGGTCAGAGATTTGTTTGTTTTTTGTTCTCTGATCGGAAAACTGAAAATTTCCTTCTTTAGCAGTGCTCTTAGGAAAATTTTACGTAGGTAGTGTATTTTTATTCAGCCTTCTGGACAACATTTGGAATTCCCACTAACGACCATTTGGTCAACCCTTCTCTCCTTGCAGGTATTAGAAAAAAAGCTTCAGTTTTTTTGATTCGTTATTATTCATTTTTCTGATAAATATCATAACATTATATATGAACTCAGTCTCTTCTCTTTGAATTGCTCCAGTTAGAGCCATTTGATTTTATCGTGGACCCACGAGCTTTTATATAATGTTGTGGTATTTTTTATAGATTAGTTCGTAAGATCCTGAAGTAATCCGTCTAGCCCACGATTGTTGCAAGTTTGCTTCTGTCGTAAAACTTGTAACATTCGCGCTAGACATCTTTCAGAATCACTTTTTTACTTCGTCTTAAAATTTAGTGTCCAGTTTAATGTATAGCAATGGAGATTCTACGAGGTTTTGATCTTTTCTTTTCTTTCTACTCTTTTTTCGGCGAAGAAATAAAAGTATAATATTGTCAACATCATAGAAAACAACGCCATGTAAACTACTTTTTTTTATTTTTTTAAACATACAAACTTAAACTCGCACACTTGAAACGTAAAAACTTATTTATATAGTCTGCGAATAAATATATATAAAAGTAAAAGGGAAAATGAACAATTGTCAATAAATCTTATTAAAAGTAAAACGCTAAATGGGGGGAAAAATAAAAAATAAAAATAAAAGTAAGTAAAAACGTAGAAATAAAAATAATACATTTCTTCGTAATAAATGTTTTTAAAAGTAAAAATCTTCACCGTAACCAAATTCGAAATTTTCAGTCAAATAATATAGGTCGTACATTATTGCATCGTCAATGAAAAATATAAAAATTTCTTTAAAAATTATAATGAAAAAATGTAAGTTGTCTACAAAAATCTTCGTAAAAAATAAAATGTCTTCACCTTGAAACTTTGAAAAAAATCAGTTTTTCAAATCACGTGCAAAATATTGGCTTCTATAATTCATTACCTAAAGGAAAATTTGTTGATCAACACATGTATGTTGACACATTAAAATTTTGAAAAATAATTGTCAGACAATAAAATTGATCTGTCAATGTTATGTATAAAAAACCACGTATAATAATTAAAAATATAAAACCATAACAAAATCGTGTTAAAATTTGAAAACGTAAAAAATTAGAATTGTATTTTTCGATCATGTTCACTTCAAATGTGAAGAACTAATATTTATAAGGCATAAATTATATATTTTATGGTTTTAAATCATC
>JABUQX010141608.1:7500-14701 GCA_015478945.1 Trachelipus rathkii
TCTCTTGAGTGGACTTATGGCGAGATAATACCCAACACGGTTTTAGGAAAAATAGATCATGCTTAACAAATTTATACAAATCTTTTTAATGTCATTTTATTTAGATTTTCAAAGGCATTCGATACGTCCCTCATCAAAGATTATGGTGGAAAGAAAGCTAAGAGCTCACACGATTTTTGAAGAAGACTTAAATTAGGATTAAAATTGGATTATTGGATCACGACGACTTGAGTTGTTGTCAATGAGCGGGATGCTATAAATGGGCTGATGTTGTTAGTGTGGGTGTACAACAAGGATCTGTTCTGGAGTATAATACTGTTTATTATACTTAATAGTATACCATGACATAGATGATGATGTTTTAAGCAATATCTCAAAAATTTGCAGATGATACAAAACTTGGAAATCGCAGAAATTATGAAAAAAAATCAATCTGCTCAGAGTGATTGAATAGATTATAAGTGGTCAAAAATCATAATAAGCAAATAAATTTATTATGTTAAAAATTTTTAGGTGTTTCCCAACGAATATGATTACCATAATAGATGACTCAGTTATCAAAGTTGTCAAGTGAGGAAAAGGATCTAGGAGTATTAATAAATAAGGATTTAAAGTTTCGAAACAATGTGCTGAAGCTGTTAAGAAATCAAAATGAAGCTCTGAGCTTTGTGCTAAACTTCAGTATAAATCAAAGAAACAATAACTTCCCTCTCTGTAAAACACTTGAACCTCATCTGGAATACGCCAAATTTTGGTTTTGGAGTTCAGCTACCTCAAAAGGACATAGAAAGAAAATGGAAGGAAATTCAGAAAGAGCGAGAAGCAAATTAATACTTGCCCCGGAATTGAGAGGTAGGAGTCACTGTACGAGCAACGACAACGTGGGTAGATAAACATTCTTTATAGATGAAGATTGAGATGAAAAATTAATAGAAGTCTTCAAAATAATAAATAAATTTGACAATACCGATTACAGGCAATTCTTTAGATATGATTTAATGATGTAACAAAATAATGGGCATAAGCTTTATTCGTACACGATTCAAACCAATAAAAACGAAATTCTTCACCTACGAGTAATTGAAAAGTAAAATAGTCTTTCTTCTGAGGAAATAGTAAACGGCGGCAACATCGATTCATTCGAGGAAAAAAGTTAGATAAACACTTTAAGAAAATTGGTCTGTGAACTTCTTTGAATTTATCTTGATAAACTAAAATTTTACGAAATTTTATGAACAGCCACATATGGGACGACGACAACTAATAAGCATTAATTTATATATATATATATATATATATATATATATATATATATATATATATATATATATATATATATATATATATATACTTCTTTATATCTTTATATATTATATATATATATATATATAACCTTAACAACAACTGCTGCTGTATATGATGCCACCATCGCTGTAGTTAGAGTGTAATATTGGAGGCCGGAAGTAAAACCGGAAGTAAAGCGTCGACCGACCGACCGCGGAAACAGCGTGGGATTTTCCGCCTTTCTATCCTTCGACGAAGAAAAACCGAGAAGGTTTTTCGAGAACAACAAAAAAATAGACAAATTAATAAATAAATTAATAAATAAATTAATTAATTAATAAATTAATTAATAGAATTAATTAGTAATATAAATAAATAAATAAATGTAAATAAATAAATAAATGTTTAATTACCGAGAACATATACAAAGATTTATCAGCACCGGTTTGTGGCCTGGCGCACCGCACCACCGCACCGTACCGCACCGCACCGCACCGCACCGCACCGCACCTCACTTGGTAACGAATAGAGTTTGCCCACTATCTGTCAAACTTGGTACCCCGTTTAGGGGTGACGTAACCTCGTCATGTGGAGCCGAGGTTACGTGTATACCCAAAGGGAGGTCTCAGCCCAAAACTGAGATATTGACGTAGAAGGCTGAAGCTTGGTATACACCCTTCATATTATAAGGTACACACATCATATATGGGTTAATAACCGTACACACCCCAAAGGGGGGGGTCAGCCAAACCAGAGATATTGACGTAGAAGCGAAACTTGGTATACATCCTTCATATAAGGTACCCACATCATATATGGAGTTAAATAACCCGTACACCCCAAAGGGGGAGGGTCCCAGCCCCCAAAAACCTGAGATATTGACGTAGAAGGCTGAAACTTGATATACACCCTGCACCCTTCATATAAGGTACCCACATCACATATGGAGTTAAATAACCGTACACACCCCAAAGGAGGGTCTCCAGCCCCCAAAACCTGAAATATTGACATAGAACGACGAAACTTGGTGTATACACCCTTCATATTAGGTACCCACATCATATATGGAGTTAAATAACCGTACACACCCAAAGGGGGTCTCAGCCTAAACCTGAAATATTAACATAGAACGACGAAACTTGGTATACATCTTTCTTATAATGTATCTCGATGCAGAAAAAAAAAAATAATAAAAAATAAATTTTTTTAAGAAAAAATAACTTTTGTTTACATACCCTAAATCAGTACATCAGTTAAATCAAACTGTCCTCCATACCCTCCACCCCTTCCGTGATCTATTGATCTATTAGATCTCCTTGATCTGATTCGATGTATTTTTACTAAAAATTGTATTTTACATACCCTAAAACGATAAATCGGTAAATCAGTAAATCTGTAAAGCAGTAAATCAGTAAATCAATGGTAAATCAGTAAATCGGTTAATCAAGCTAGCCTCCCCCTTCCCTCCCTACCTCCCGTCTATTGATCTATTGATCTATTGATCTAATGATCGATCGCCAGCACACGCCTGCAAAACAAAACTTTATACTTTTATGTTTACTTAAAAAAAATTTGTATTTTACATACCCTAAAGCAGTAAATCAGTAAGTGAGCAAAAGCAGTTAATCAGTAAATCAGTAAAATCAGTAAATCATACCACAATCAGTAAACCAAACTACCCTCCAGCCACCCTCCTAATTTCCGTGATCTATTGATCTATTGATCTACTTGATCTATTGATCTAATGATTCAAGTCATATTTTTTTAATTAAAATTGTCATGTTTTACATTACACCATCTAAATCAGTAAATCAAACTATCATCAAACACCTTCCTATCCAACCATAATCTATTGATCTATTGATCCTATTGATCTATTGATTCAAGTCATATTTTCTTTTAAAATTGTTAATAAATAAGTTCTTTGGATAAAAAAACGGGAAGAAAACAAGTTTTTTTATTTTAAAGCATTTATAACTTTGCGGTGAGAAGACCTTTTTCTTGTTCATTAGTGTTTGGGTGTTATCTAAATAGTTGGTAAATTTGTTCCGTGCTCACCTATGTCTTGTGTCTGAGTCCACACACGGGATGCAGGGAAAACCTTTCTTTTATTAAACATTTTAAAAAAAGAGGTTGAGATTTTCGAGCAGAAGCCTGTTTTAAAATCATTTGGTGCTACAGTGTTTACCAAGAGAGAAAAAAAGTTTGTAATTCAAAAAGATGTGATTCAATTTTCACGAGAAAGGTATATACGATATAAGTCTTTAAGGAAAACTAATATACCAGGGTACAAAATTATAATCCTTAACTTTGATTGATGCATAAATTGAATGAGGATATAGCTGCTTTCACAGTTTACTCTCATCATTTAAACATCACAGTATTTTTTATAACACAGAATATCTTTCTTCAGAATAAGTATATGAGGGATGTGTCATTAAACACACACAGTATTTAATCTTGTTCCGGAGGAAAAGAAGGGATATGAGTCAGGTCAATGTTGTGCGTAGCTACCCAAATGTTCCCTACTCAGCGTAAAGAGGTTTCTAAAGGTATATAAAGAAGTTACATCTATACATCACGGTTATTTACTCTGCGAGCTTCACTCTAAGAACACGCACAGAGTGTTGCTCCATTATCTTCTAACGAGATTGAGACAGTATACATACCTGAATAATGAGTACTCTGGTAGCGGTGTTGACATGAAGGTAAAGCATATTCTGAAAAACGTAAACTGATCTATGAAGATGAAAAATTTATACAATGTATAGCTAGAAGTATGCTAAATCTTATAAAAAGGTAACGTAAAGCTTAAAATAAGCTATACAGAAGGGTGGAGGTGTGTTCCTACCTTTACTCTTTTTCGTTATAGCCCCTTTGATAACCAAGTCTTTGCTCAATGATGAAGGGTAGTGGTTTACCCTACAGCGATTATGAGAAGTTGAAATATAATGCAGACAGGAACCCTACCTCTGCAACAGCATCAACAACAATCAACACCAACAACAACATCAGCAACAACAACAACAACAACAACTTAACAACAGCAACAGCAACAGCAGCAACAACAACAAAGCCACACAGCCTCCTTAGCAAGCAACAGCAGCAACAACAGTTCGAACAACCTCCCTCAAACCCTCAACTGCAACAGATCGGTTATAACCCTTATCAACCATTGATTCAACAGCAGCCTTTGAGTTTATATGATCCGCAAGTTGAACAGATAAATAATTACGAGAAGGAACTGCATCATATATATATATATGTTAACATTGAAAAAAGAATCCTATATCAAAATGCTATACAAAAATTAGTAGATCTAAAAGTTTTACTAAATTCACCTAAGGAAGATTCAGCTCCAGCACCAGATACTAAGATTGAAGTGAAAAGAGAAGATAATTTTAAACATATACTCAAGGAAAGCTTACCAATGAGGAATAAGAAAACGGGTTTTAGCTCTATACAAGATTTTAAAAGATCAGCTTACCTGGAATGAACTCAGTCATTATTGACGGAGAAACAATAGCAGGATCGAATATTGTTGACTTGATATCTGATCTCTCGCGTGATTGGAAGAAGGCTCCTGTAGCAGGATGGAACAGGATCAAACAAGAACTTCAAACTATTAATTTCCCGATAACTTTAATCCAGAATAAACAAAGATTAACGGAACTGGATAATATTCCAATGTCTCCTAGACCAGATGTGAGTCCCTCTGGCACTTCTTTTGCATCGGACAGATTAAAGCTGATAAGTAGAAGTACATTACGTTCAAGTGCAGGAAGAATAAGAAAAACATACAACGTTTCAAATTGGATCAGGCCCTAATTATTTATTGTACTTTTTATATGATTGTATTGTTTGTAATTTAAAATAATGTATATAACCTATGTTATCTTTCTGTATACATGTGTTATTTTTTAGATTTGTAATTTAAAATAGTTAATATTATTTTGTAATTGAAAATAAAATATTTCATATAGACATTCGGTTTTTATATCACCTATCAGTATAAATGAATATAATTTTTATTGTTAACGTCATTGTGAATCATGGAAGCTAAGGAGGCGGTTGATAAATATTACTTTGATGTGAAACAGCCTTACAGTTATGGAGGCTTTTCAAGGTTCGCTTCAAGGTTTCCTCATATAAATAAAAAAGAATTGAAAAATTATTTACAAGGTGAGGATGCTTTTACCCTACATAAACCTATAAGAAAAAAAATTTCCAACTTTACCGAAGAGCAAGCCCCCACTTAGATAATGTATGGCAACTTGATTTGACTGAAAGTAAAATATAAAGTTTACAATGAAGGGTATCAATATATTCTTTTGTAATAGATGTATATTCCAGATACGGTTAAGGGTTTTAAAGGATAAAAAATCAAAGACTGTAGCTGCTGCAGTCAGAGAAATTAATGAAGATGACAGATATCCTCAAATGATGTGGACAGATAAAGTTTTCTGAATTTTTAAGTATTTAGAGTTTCAGAAATAGTTGCAAGTATGATATAGAAGATTTTTATAACACATTTTTCAGTTTAATAGAAGGCTGCAGAATTGTGGAGTTGAGGTACAAAGAACTATAAAGAAGAATGCATGAATATTTTCACGAAGATGAATACATTTAAATATATAGATATGCTGCAAGACTTGGCTTATTCTTATAATAGGTCTTATCACATTAGAACAATTAAGAAGACCCCATAGAGATGGTAAAGACAAAACCTTCTGTACAGGGTCGCCTCGTTCGCAAAAATTAAAGATAACACAGGCATTAAAGTAGGAGATGTGAGAGTGTCTAGGACAGATGAAAATTTCAGAAAGGGTACGAAACAGGATGGTCGAGAGAAGTTTTTAAAGTAGATACCGTCCAAGAGGAGAATTTCCAAGAAGATGGGTTAAAATTATACTATCTTGCGCGAGGATTTGGAGTAATGTTCATAAAGGAGGGTTCTATAAGTAGGAAATACAGAAAATACGGTTTGATCCCAAGAGTCACGAGTATAAAATAGAAAAAATATTAGGATCTAAAGGGAAGGAAAAAGAAAATAAACGGTATCTGTCCAAATGGTGGGTTACCCTGCAGAGAGTTTAATAGTTATATAAATGCTGGTGAAATTAAGAAACATTGATCACTTGTGAACATGGAGGGTGAAGATCATTTCTATTTAACGCTGCCTTCATCGGCTTCTATGGATCTATATCCGGAAAATAAAATATCAGACTATACAACCCAGTTATTGAACCCTATAACTTTTGATCAAGAAATATATGAAGCTGGTTTAAGTGAAATAATTCTCGACGCCGATATAGAGAATAGGCCTGATTCATATTTGGCGTTTACGATATTTAGAAATGTTGATAGTGTTAAAAATGTATTAAAAAAAATTAACGCTGATATGGCTGTCATCAACGAGGCACCAATGAATATTTCTTTGAAAATTATTTATTAGAGCACGGTCTCTATAAATCGGTTACTGATGTGTTCATAGACTTAAACAAAAAATTTGAAGCAAGTCAATTATGTAAAGTAGTGTTTCTTGTTAATAAATCCGTTAACGAAGATAACGCGTTAATCACTTTAAAATCTCAAACTCATGTAAACCTGAAAGATAGAAGTTTATTTATTTTCCGCCCTTCAACCTGGTTTCGTAATTGTAGTTACTCCCATGCAGACTCAATATTGAGAAATAACGATACCAAACCATCTCTAAAGGATCTAATACGTTATATACCAACGATGGAAGAGTATGTCTCAAAAAATGACACTGACAATTCATTTTGTATGCATGCCTTCTAAGATGTTTCAAGATCCAGGTATGGCCTATGTTTATACAGATATTATAGACCATCAGTATGTAGGGAACACTAAAGCCTCTTTGTTAAGAGTAGTTCATTTTCCTAAAGGTCGTAAA
>JABUQX010141610.1:0-2500 GCA_015478945.1 Trachelipus rathkii
TACTTCCAGTTTCATTTCGTTGGGTGTTTAACCGTTTTCGCATTATCGTGAAGACACTTTTTCTGCATTTTCGTGCGCCACTTCAAATAATAATAATAATAATAAATAATAATAATAATAATAATAATAATAATAATAATAATAATAATAATAATAATAATAATAATAATAATAATAATAATAATAATAATAATAATAATAATAATAATTGTAGCAATACAGGCCAACAAAAAAAAATTTTTTTTGGTGCCTAGGATTTTATAACTGATTTTAACTATATTTGGGTGCTCTGAATCCAAATATGAAATAAGTTTTTCCCTACTGGCTCTAATTTTTTTAAGATATGTGTTTATTAACGTGCATTTTGCATGAAATGTTCAGTTCTAACTTGTTTTGTACACTTCATTTTATATACAAGGATTGGTTCCGATATATATTCCCTATTGTCAGTCTGCGTCCATTTACTTTTTCGGTTATTAAAGGTTTGGTTTTAATATTTGCAACTTTATTTTTAGTTTATTTATTAGTTGATCCATAGATTTAACCTAAAATAGTGTTACGTATATATCACTAAAGTGTTATTATATCTTGGAATTGTGAGCTGCTAGGCTAAACCTAATGCCATATTTGAATTCAGCGCATCAAATTCATAAGAAATCAAACTCAATAATTTTAATATTAATAATAATAATAATAATAATAATAATAGTAATAATAATAATAATTATTATTTGTAATTATAGTAATAATAATTATAATAATAATAATAATAATAATAATAATAATAATAATAATAATAAGAAGAAGAAAATCAGAAGAAAAAATATTTAGAAGAAAGAAGAAGAAGAAAGAAAGAAAAGAAGAAAGAAGAAGAAAGAAGAAAGAAGAAAAAGAGAAAGAAAGAAAGAGAGAAAGAAAGAAGAAAGAAGAACAACTGATAAGATTAAAATATTTATTTTGAAAGATCATGATACCATTATAAAAATAAAAATAATTAGAAAGTGTGTTGTTTATTATTTAAAGAACATTATATAAAATAAGTACAGAATTACTTTTAGTTTGAACAGTCTTACAATAAACATCAAAATCCATTAATATATTAATCAGATTAAAAATGGAATACATTAAAATAATAAATGTTACTCTGCTAACATGGGATATTTTGTAATGGAATTTCCGACGTATCGAACTTAACACTATGATATCGGGCCTCATTCTGCGTTTTCCCTATATTGGATTAATGGTACTTTCAAAATTAGACAACCATTTAGATCAAAAGTTCAAGAAGCAGGATACTCAAGGGGATTTTGGTGAGATTTATTTTAAATTATACAGTATATATATATATATATATATATATATATTTATATATATATATATATATATATATATATACTGCTGCTCTTGCTATAACTATATATATATAGTAATAATAATATGTATATAATAATAATAATACAGCATATATATATATGTTATAACTATATATTATATATATATATATGTATATATATAACATATATATATATGTAATAATATATATATATAATAATAATAAATAATATAACTTAATAATAATAATATATATATATATATCAGCATATATGCATAATAATAATAATATATGTATATATATAGCCAACATATATATATATATATATAATATATATGTAATAATATTTATATATTTTCTTTAACCAATAATATGTACGCTACATATATAATAATAACCAACGCCATATATATATGTAACAACCAATAACTAATAATATGTATGTATGCTATATGCTGTATATGTATATGCTTAACTTTATATATACTATATATATAAATATATATATGCTCTTTATATATATATATATATATATATATATATATATATATATATATATATATATATATATATATATATATATATATATATATATATATATATCCAGGGCGTTGCATCCACATGTGCTAGGTGTGTGCGGCACTCTAATAAAAACTAACTACTTTTTCTTACACTTTTAGATATAAAGGAATATTTGTTTCAAATGAAGATAGTTTTGTATTTATTCAATAAAATATTAAAAATTAAATGTCTTAAACTTCCAAATCATATTTTTAAGTACTATATGAGAAAGGAAATTTCATGTGCGCTTTAAAATTTGAACTCTCATTTCCCATTGACTGTCCATGATATTTCAAAGCTCTCTCTCTCTCTCTCTCTCTCTCTCTCTCTCTCTCTCTCTCTCTTTCTCTCTCTCTCTCTCTCTCTCTCTCTTCTCTCTCTCTTCTCTCTCTCTCTCTCGGGTAAATGGATATAAGCATTTTTGAATTTAGTTTTGAGTCAGCGAAACGCTTATGTATAATAATAATAATTATACAAATATTATTTCCCGTATTTTTAGTTCAGCGAATCATTTGTATATAATTCAATAAATTTAATAAAATAACCTAAAACCCTGTGCTGTTTTAACACCTTGTCATTAAAGGATAACTATAAAATAGTTATAAC
>JABUQX010141610.1:15000-16675 GCA_015478945.1 Trachelipus rathkii
GTCGATTGCTATGATTATTGTTTTATGAGTTGGTTTTGAGTTTAGGCCGTTGATTGTGGGTTGTATAATGTTTGTGAGTGCGGTTGTAGTTGAGTGGTTTTGTTTGAAGCCGTGTTGGAATTTGTGTTTGATGATGTGTGGAGTTATTTTGTTTAGTATGGTTTTTTCTAGTAGAGAGAACTCTGTTAACACCAAACTGTACTTTATTTGCTCTCTAAAACGTCATTTTGGTGTGTTTTGTGTGTTGTAGTCATTCTTCGTAGAATTTTCAAATTTTCAAACCTATGTTTTTGACATTGTTCCTTTCAATTGCGAAATGACTTCAAACTTGAAATATGCATAGATGGGTCCGCCATTACCTACAAATGCACGAAGTAGTTTTTGATTTTGATATTTCTGCTCAGCAATCTCAAATTCCAAACCTTACTTTATGAGTTTAAAAATGAAAAATTGCGATATCTTTTTTCCCTCACACATACAAACTGGATGAAATTTTTAGAGCATATGTAATCGGGGAAGATGCACATTACTTAGATAATTTGTTTGAATATGCAGTAGTTTTGGATTTGTTCTGGAACAAATTTTCCAAAAAAAATGTTTTTGGAATTTTCAGTACTTTTTTCTTTTGAGTATACATAAAAATTATCTAAGTAAAAAGATGCATCTCTCCCGACTATACAAGCCCCTGAATATTTGATGTTGATCGACGAGTAGGAAAAATATATTAAAATTTCACTTCTTTCCAAAGTCACTCGGCGCGAAAATATGTTTTCTTCTATAAATGGTAAAGCGTCACCGTTTCTAGAATTAATGACTAAGATGTACAGAAAGAAGAGCTTAACATTTGCTGATTCTTCTAAAGTAAATTTTATTGATGGGACACAATTATTTCATTTATCTAAAATAGACAGACGAGACACTTTCCTGCACAACCAAATAATATATATATATATATATATATATATATATATATATATATATTATATATATTATTATTATATATATATATATATATATATATATATATATATATATATTTATATTATTATTATTATTATTATTATTATTATTATATTATTATATATTATTATTATTATTATTGAAAGATATTATTATATATATATATATACATATATTTAATATTTATATATATAAATATATATATATATATATTATTATATATATATATAATATACATATACAATATATATTATTATTATATTACTGTTATATATTATATTAGTTGGCATATTATTGTTATTATTACATTAGATATGTTGTTACACACAGATGATATATTACATATTATCATTATATATTATATGTTGGTTATATTACATATATTATATATATTGTTATGTTATTATATATTATATAGTTATACATACATATATATATAAGCTATTGTCATCAAGGTTATTAGTTGGTGTTCCAACCCAAGGTTAACCCAATAAATGGCTGGCTAAGCGAAACATCTGGCGGTAAGCAAATTTGGTTACCTCGCGCTTGCAGCGCATAAGTTGTTGTTATATAGTATATATATATATATATATATATATATATATATATATATATATATATATATATATATATATATATATATATATATATATATATATATATTGAAGTGCCTCCCCATGTTTTCGGTTCACGAGCCGCCACTGATATATATATA
>JABUQX010141612.1:2500-7500 GCA_015478945.1 Trachelipus rathkii
TTCAGGTTGTGTGCCTTCTTCTTGGGATGAAAGGAAATATCCCTGCTTCATGTGTCTATGGGATAGCCATGCTGATAGTCTTCACTATAAGCAAAAAACTAGCCAACTCGAGAACATTCCAGAGTGGCTGCTGCCACAACGTGGCCTAACCTCTAGTCCTTCCCAAAAATGTTTTACTGCCTCCTCTTCATATAAAGTTTGGCCTGATGAAGAACTTTTGTCCAAAGCACTGAATAAAGGAAGATCTTTTAAGTATCTACAGCAAAAATTCCCACACATCATTGATGCAAAGCTCCATGCAGGCATGTTGACGGTCCCAAATTAGAACTCTGTTAAAGGACAAGCTTTACAACAATATGGAAGCCAGTGAACAAGATGCATGGCGATCGAGTAAAGTAATTGACGGGTTTCTGGGAAATAAAAGAAGCTCAGAATATATCTCATATGTAAATGAGCTGCTTATGAAAAGCTTCGAAAAAATGGGAGCTCGCATGTCGATAAAAATGCATTTTCTTCATTCACATCTTGACTATTTTCCCGCAAACTGTGGAGATTACAGCGAGGAACAAGGTGAAAGATTTCACCAAGACATAAAGACGATGGAAACAAGATATCAAGGACGCTGGGACATCAACATGTTAGCTGACTATTGCTGGTGTCTTAAACGCGACGAAGCAACATCGCAAACGAAAATCATCAAGGACTTCGTTTCTTGGAAAATAGTTTCTTGCACGTCTTGGGTAGGCTCATAAGTAGTCTGTAAGTTTAAAATTAATTAAAGGAAAGTCGAATTGAGTCGGTATTTATTTTTTTCCTAGTTTACAAGTAATTGTAATTTATTAAATAACTTTGATATAAATAACGAATTTTTCTTAAAATTACCCAATTTCTAAAAGAATTAGTGCGATGTATCTCAAAAACCAGACCTGATTGAGCAAAATGAATGTCATATTTCAATTTAGGAGGACAATTTCGTTAGGAATCACTTCAGAAAATCCCAGGAACAGAATTTTTTTTTTCAAATGCAGGCCTGTGTTATAAGTAGATCAAAGACTGCTGAAAAATTTTAAAAGCAAAATTTTGTAATCATTTATATTACTGCAAATAGATTAATAATTTAAAACCATTGAAGCATCACACATCAACAAATTGGTAACTATATTAAATGAAGAATCTTATTTTCCTTTAATGTAGAAAATTACTTTGAGGGAATTCCTTTTGAAGAGTAATAGAAACTGCTCTGCCACAACGGCTCTTAGAAGAACTTGAAGAATATATATATATATATATATATATATATATAATATATATATATATATATATATATATATATATATATATATATATATATATATATATATATATATATATATATATATATATATATATATATATATGACATTTTTAATCCCAGGGCCTCGTACAATTAGAAACTTAATTTCCGATTTTAATGAAACTTACATGAAATGTTTAATACAAATGAAGTTGAAGAATATCATGATCTTCAGAGGCCTCATTTTATAGCGTAAAACTTCTCTAACTGTCAAATACAAGTAAAGATTAAAGGTGATAAATCGGAATTTAAAAATGTGTTTAATTAAGCAAAATTAATTGCTTTTATCGTGTGTCACTTTGATTGGAGATTTTCTTCTTAGCAATCTTTTACCTTGAAACTGTGTAAGTACTAGACCTAAAAAGTTTTCATTAATTATATATATATATATATATATATATATATATATATATATATATATATGTATATATATATATATATATATATAACTCATATATAACTCTTCTTTCTTTAACGAAAGCTTATACGTGGTCTTGTATATATGTATATATATATATATAACCTTAATAATATAATATATATATATATATATATATATATATATATATATATATGTATATATATATATATATATATATATAACATATATATACTATATATATATATAATATATATATATATAACAACATATATATATGTATAACCTAAAAACTACAAACAATGTAATATACGATCATATGTTTATGTATATATATATATATATATATATATATATATATATATATATATATATATATATATATATATAATAATAATAATAACATACACATATTATATATATATTGATGTATATATAATTATCTTTCTCTTTTAATATAATATATAGCAATATTAGTAGCATATATATATATATATGAAATATATATATATATAATATATATATGTATATATATATAATATAATATATATATATATAATATGTAACCAATATATATCTTCTTTCCAACTGTATATAATATGTAAGTTTACATATTATATATATATATATATATATGCTGGATTTCGATCCAAAGCCTTGGATGTTGGTATAGCAAGTGTTTTACAACTTGACCACGATGAGCTAATTGAAATTTACCATTAACTTCGAAAGAATATTTCCTACCCAATGTAAGGTATGTTAATACTTTGACGGTGACCTTTGGTAAATTTCCCCGCCCATACTCGGGTCAAGGGTCAAACAGGGCTCCACACAGAGATACATTATCTCTCTGAGTGGAACACTTTTGACCCTAGATCGCTCTCCGTTCCGCCCGACATGTGAGTGGTTGTTTAATAATAAATAGATAATTTTAACATCATAAATCTTGAAATAAACTGCATTTGGCAACTTTTAAAACTAATTTGACACGTATTATTTAATTTTTTGAGACAACTTTTCAGGGTCATTTCTCGATTTTTTTTTTTTTTACAATTTTCGTTCTTTACAGTTTATTCCAAATATTTTCCGTAAATTAGCAAATAATTACCGATATAATTAACAAAAAGTTTTAAATATGAAATTTAGAGCCTACCTAACTTTATTCAGGGTCATTTCCGATTTTTTTTTTTCGCTGTTTACAGCCCATTTTAAGCATTTCATGAAAATAGGGAGGGTGTTGTATATTTAATATGGACTCTCCTAACGCTCATTCCTTAGAATTGGAAGAATTTTTTTTAAGTTCTCAAATCGTCTTGAATTTTATAAAATTATACTATTTTAAGTTGTTTCTGACTTGGAAGCAAATGTGCCCAATATTCATTATTAGGTTTCCTAAAAATGGTCTCTACGAATCCATTTTCTTACTGTTTACTTCTTTACACTGCAACAAATTAGTCGACAATATGCGCTTCTTAATATTTTGCTGCGATCGCGATTTTTCAGTCTCAACGACAGCAAATTGCAACTGCAAGTCTCGTCTAAGATTTGTTTTATTGTGTGAATTAATGATACTAATCTTATTTCTTTTCATTCAATTATTTTGTTTGAATAATTATTGTACTGCATCCTTAATTCAGGAAAACTTCAAAAGTATTACTGTATTTCTACCATCTTTCATGATAAAAATTTATCTGAATTGTGAATTCTTAATAGAAAGAAAACCTTTTAATGAAATAATAAAAATCCATTAATTACTCTTTACATTGGGTATAAAACTACATGCTTCTTATTTTTTACATTTTTCGTTTCTTTCAATTTTAATAAATCATTAACTTTAATTAACTCATATATGAGAAGTATTCATAATCAGGTAAATATATATAATAGCCTATAATAATATATATTATATATATATATAATAATATACTATATCTTTATATATATGTATATAGCATAATATTGTATATAATAATAATATATATATATATATAATAATAATATATATATATATGTATGTTATATATAAATATAATATATGTATATATTAATAATAATATCAACAACAATAATAATAATAACAGCATAAATAACATGTATAATAATAACATAATATATATATATATATATATAACCAATAACAACAATAATATAGCAATAATAGCCTTAACCAATAATAATAATATCGCCTATCAGGTAATATATTTATATATGGGGTGGATGCTAAATATACCGATAAGTGTGTGACTTTATGAAACACATGACGAGACGGGTGGAAATGTCCATTGTTGCAAACGGGACATGTTTTGAACACCTTCTGTTAATTTTACATTAATATGTAACACAACAACATATTTTAAATCCCAACTAAATACCATTGTAATATTAATATCGTTTCTATATTTATGTTACTGCTGAAATGCAAAAGGTCTCTCCCATAAATGTCCTTTACCGTGTCTTTCTCGACCTACGTTTATTTAGTGAATATTTTCAAACTCACTGTGTCTCATAATGTGCACAGAGTTTGTCGGCATACTTAGCATCTATCCTGTACATGGGCGTGGGTTGGATTTTATCTAGGAGGGGCAAAAGGTCGAGTAAGATATATATATATATATATATATATATATATATATATATATATATATATATATATATATATATATATATATATATATATATATATATATATATATATATATATATATATATATATATATATTATATATATATATATATATTTTATAGAAGAAATATTAAGAGAGATGTAACTCTCCACCAAAATATATGATATATAAAATTCAATAATTAATTGCAACTTTGAATCGTAAATTTTATTGCAAAAAATAGTGAAAAGAATTGCAGTTTAATTTTAATAGTTAAAATTTGGAAAAAAAGTCATTCGCAACTAAAATCTTGTAAATTTTATTTTATTATTAACTATTTTTTTAAAATTAGTTTTTTATATTTATGGGTAATATATATATATATATATATATATATATATATATATACTATATATATATATATATATATATATATATATATATATATATATATATATATATATATATATATATATATATATATATATATATACTATTGTACCTACTCGTTAATTGTATAGATCTAATACTAGAAAAGATCTTAAACGTTTAAAAGTAATAAAATTCAAAATATAATAATAAAATTATAAACAATATTAAGTTGCCAAATTCTTTTCAAAATTTAAAATTCCTAAAGAGACGTAACCTAATTTAAAAAAATAAATAAAATAAATAAAATTTTACC
>JABUQX010141612.1:12500-18206 GCA_015478945.1 Trachelipus rathkii
GCAATATATATATATATATGGGAAAGATGTAGATAGATGAGAGAGAGAGAGAGAGAGAGAGAGAGAGAGAGAGAGAGAGAGAGAGAGAGAGAGAGAGAGAGAGAGAGAGTGTGTGATAGAGAGAGTGAGAGAGAAAGAGAAAGAAAGAGATAGTGAGAGGAGAGGGTAAGAGAGAGAGAGAGAGAGAGAGAGAGAGAGAGAGAGAGAGAGAGAGTAAGAGAGAGAGAAGTAAATGTGTAATATGTATATACATAATATGCATATATATTTATATGTATATAAAATTAGGTTTATATACTATACTACTATATATATATATATATAGATATATATATACTGTGCTATACTACTATATATATATATATATATATATATCTCACTATATATATATCTATACTACTCATATATATATATATATATGTATATAGCATAATATATATATATATAACTTCATATGCTATATATATATATATATATATATATATATATATATATATATATATATATATATATATATATAAAAATATATATATATATATATAGCATATATATATATATAACTATATATATATATATATATATATATATATATATATATAAATATATAACATAATATATAATAATAATAAAGGCCCATATATATATATATATATATATATATATATATATATATATATTATATATATATATATATATATATAGTAATATATAAAAAACATATATATATATATATATATATATATATATATATATATATATATATATATATATATATATATATATATATAGAGAGAGAGAGAGAGAGAGAGAGAGAGAGTGGGATTGGTTTAAAAAATAATTAAACGTATATTATATATATAGGCCCTGTTATGTTTTAAGACTCCGTCAGTTTTGATTTTTTTTTTTTTTTTTTAAAATATTTTTAGTATATGATACTAACAATGAATTTCAGTGGTGATGGACATGATTCAAAAGTTCGAAATATTTTAAATAATTATTTAAAAATCACATTTATATCAATAAAATTTTAAAAAATGAAATATCTCAAAAAGTCCGACACTTACAGAAAAACCAATTACATATTTTGAATCAGCGTGTAAAGCTTATTACAAAAATGTAAAAAAATATAAAAATAATAAAAAATAAAATAAAATATAGGGGCTCGAGCCGACGGGGGACAGAGGGGGGACGTTTTCCATACCCGTCAGGGGGAGGGGCGGGAGGAACCCCACGACACCCAAGCTGCCAAGAGCAGGGTGCGGGACCCTTCCCGGAGGGAAATAGTCCACCTGTCGTTCCCGGAAGGCCAGAGACCCCGACTCCTGCCATCTTTGCGGTTTACCCTTGGGTTTTCCTTTAGTTAAAAAAAAAAAAAAATTCAAAACTGACTGAGTCGTAAAACATAACAGGTCCTATATATATATATATATATATATATATATATATATATATATATATATATATATATATATATATATATATATATATATATATATATATATATATATATATATATATATATATATAAAGCTACAAAAACAAGAGCTTTTTGTTTGTTTGTTTTTATTTTTTAAACTATTTCTGGTGTGATTTTGATGGAAGAAATTGATTATTGGTCGTCAACACTTGGACATTTCGGTGAATTTTTTGATGTGTCACGTGACACATATTAAAAGTTTTCAAAAGAGTCTGGCACAAATCTTTTATTTCCAAGATTCTTTTCTTCGATATTTTTCCTTCTCTCTTTTTGACATTTCCTCTGATTTCCTCTCCGCCTGTTATATAACAGCAGTTGTTGACGACCACCGTTCATCCTTTAAGTCCATAAATAGTGGTGTTACTCGGGGTTCTCTTCTTTCCCCAACTATTTTCCTACTTCTCTTTAACGACCTTCTCTCCGTTTTCTCTTCACCTCTCCCCTCCTATGCCAACGACTTAGCTCTTCATTATATTCTCATTTCATTTTGAAAGATGTCGATGTCTCTCCCAACAGCAAATGGCTCACGATAAGGGGGAGTCCTTGGAGCAAATAACATCTGACCTTTCACTTATTTCTAATTAAGACATTGAGAACATAGTTGTTTTCAATGGCTTGAAAACTCAATTCCTTCAATTTACTCCTCGACATAATCTTATGCTCAACTACAACATTTTCTTCGAAATCAAACCTTGGTCTGTTCATAATAATTTTATTATTTCTTTTTTGCGTAATCTAAATTTGAAGGATCTCATTACTTCTCTCTCTCTCTCTCTCTCTCTCTCTCTCTCTCTCTCTCTCTCTCTCTCTCTCTCTCTCTCTCATGATCTAAATTTGAAGGATCTCATTACTTCTCAGTCTAAAGAAGCTTCTAAGAGGTTTTGTAGTCTGAGACGCCACCACAATTGTTTGTTCTTTATGTGTGTCGTTGGCCCATGTTTGAGTATACCTCCCACATCTGGGGTGGTTCCACTCACAAAGATCTCTTTAAAAGGGTGGCGTCTAGGGCTTTTCTTCCTATCAAATTGTATGCTCTCACTAAGTCACTCCAGTCTCTTTCCAACCGTCGAATTGTCTCTTCATTTTCTTTACACTCTCTTCTGAAATCTCCAGTCGCATAACTCTTCCATTGAGAAGGGCTCGTGTGACACGCCTTGCTACACAATTTCATCCTCTCTCTGTCCCCAGACCTAACCGCTATTCTTAATCTTTCATGTCTTCACTGGGAAAGTCTGGAACACACTTTATTTATCCATTTTTCTAACTACTTTTGAAGCAAACAACCACCATGTATCTCAGTATGTCGGCCTTTGAATTAGACTATGTTTGGGAATTTTCTTTTACTCTGATGCAATTTGGTAGGAATCTGGTCTTTGTTCACCAGAAGTGATTTAAAAAAGGAAACGAAGAAAGAATTCGCCAAATCAATTACCAAAATCTTAAATAAAATTTAAAATCGACTTAGAAGAAAAACCGATTTCCTCATTTCAGACTTTCGACAAAAAATCTTTTTGAAAGAATTATTTTTCGTACTCTCACAAATAATTATTTTTCCTCCAAAATAGAAATCTACTCAAACCATTCAAAATGTGCTTTAAAAATGTAAATAAATTGAGTCAAAAACATTTCAAATTATGAAAAATTTAAAAAAAACTTGACAAAGAACCATAAAACCTAAAACAAAACTAATATATATATATATATATATATATATATATATATATATATATATATATATATATATATATATATATATATATATATATATATATATATATATATATATATATATAATACTCTATAAATATATATATATATAATATATATATATATATATATATATATATATATATATATATATATATATATATATATATATATATATATATATATATACTTTTAATTTTTATATTTGAAATTATTTTTAGACCTGATAATATATATATATATATATATATATAGATTTATACAAAGCAAAATAAAAAGTAATAAATTAAAATTTACATATATATATATATATATATATATATATTATATATATTCGAGAAAATAAACCTACATTAACCCAGTGTGTTTTCAGTTTTTCATCATGGAGAGAGAGAGAGAGAGAGAGAGAGAGAGAGAGAGAGAGAGAGAGAGAGAGAGAGAGAGAGAGAGAGAGAGAGAGAGAGAGAGAGAGAGAGAGTGCATATTAACAGTGTCCATTGTAATAAAGATAATTTAAAAAAATGTGACGCTACAAATCGACTGGCAGAGAGACTGGAGAAACTTAGTGAAAGTAAGAGAGTTGTTAAAATGAAAAGCTTTATAGTCCACCTTTTTAAAGAGAGCTTTGCGAATGGAGCCACACCAGATGTCTTACGCATACTCCATACAAGGAAGAAAAACTCCCCTTTAAATATCGAGCAAATGGAATGGCGTCAGGAACTTTCAAAAGCTTCTCAGAACACTCAACATCTTAGAAGCCACTTGCTGTTTGGTGGAGTGTTTTTTTTCAAATGAAATGAGTAAGGAAGGGTTGAGTCGTCGGTATATCAACAAGATAAAGGCACAAACCCTAATGGGCGAATAAAAATAGAGTTGATTCCGTATATACTGGTATGTCGAATGATATGTGATTTATGTAACAATAAATAAGGTGACAATGTAGGTTCACATTGTGGACCTCGCACAAGAATATTTAAAATGGAGGATGAATGAGGATATGTTTAAAATTTCATTGACTTTTCAATGAATTTTTTAAATGAGAAGCATGAATCAAAAGTAGTTGTGGCTGCTCATAATGGTGGTAAATTTGATCATCAGTTTGTGTACGCCTTATTACTAACTCATCCAAATCAAATTGTATCACCAGCAACCTTATAAAAAGAGGCAATAAAATCATGTCAATGGGTTCTAATGGAAATATAGTATATAGAGATACAATACTTTTCACCCCTGTGCTCTGAAAAGCATGCCTAAATATATGGGTATTAATGATAAAGGCTGTACCAATGGATTCTTTCCTTATACATTTTTAAATTAATTGTTATTATCATATAGTAACAATATAAAAAAAATTAAAAACAAACACAACAAACGCATGTTTATAACAGAAAATATTATATATATATATATATATATATATATATATATATATATATATATATATATATATATATATATATATATATATATATACTATATATAAAAAAAATATATATATATATATATAAAAACTATATATATATATAATGTCAAAAAAACAACTACCTTTCAAGATAACCATGAGAATTAAAACAAATACAAGTGGGATTGCTGACTGTAGTCATATTTGCAAATCTTACTTGACAAAAATTTCAAATTATGCAACGTCAACTTCCAAAAATGTAAATTCTCTTTTTACCTCATGATTAAAAGCCTGTTGTTGTCTATAAAACTTGAACTAATTGAACATTTTAAAGATTATATTCGTTTTTTTTCCAGACAAGTAAGATAGAATTATGTTTTCATTTTTAAAGCATTTTTTGGTGTGAAAACAATGTAAGTGCAATAAGTTTTAAGAATAGTTATAATGGTAGAAACAACAACAACAACAACAAAAACAACAACAACAACAACAACAGCAATAATAATAATAAGAATAATAATAATAATAATAATAATAATAAAAATAATAATAATAATAATAATAATAATAATAATAATAATAATAATAATAATAATAATAATAATAATAATAATAATAATAATAATAATAATAATATTAAAAATAATATAGAGTTTAAAATTTTGTTTTACAAATAATATTAAAACTTTATTCGTTTACAATTGGCGTGTTTCGTGGCTCAGTGGTTAAACATTGAGCTTCGACTCGAACCTAAGGTTGCTTAAGTAAATACATCAAGGCATTGAATCGAAAATTGTTATTAATAAAGTGCACCAGGATCTTTTTTATTATTATTTCATATAATTTATTCCTTATTTATTTCTTGCTTTGAGAAATTAAAGTTTATATAATTTTTAATAGCAAACTATAAAATTTTCTTATGCTATTTTCATATATATATATATATATATATATATATATATATATATATATATAAACTATAATTCATTTCTCTCTCTCTCTCTCTCATATATATATATATATATATATATATATATATATATATATATATATATATATATATATATATATATATATATATATATATATATATATATATATATATATATATATATATATA
>JABUQX010141613.1:7500-15000 GCA_015478945.1 Trachelipus rathkii
ATATATATATATATATCGAGAAGAGAGGAGCTGAGTAATAAAATGTTTTTAAGAATAGCGAAGAATTATTCAATAATGACGGGTCAGATTTTGGCGACGATCAGTTTGACGAATCAGTTTTTAGCTATAAAATATATTTCATATTAATTCGGTCTTCATAAATTATTATTAATTTAAATGTTAAATAACTACAGGGTATTTAATATTTTCCAAAATATATGTTTTAATTAATAACATTAACACTTTAAATGCCTGCATAAATATTTTCGGAAAAATTGACAACAAACACGTTAACATTTTAAAATCTTGTACATTAACTTCTGCGGCAATAGGGGGCGATATATCTATCGAAAGAGTCGATATGTAAATCGATATTCTTGTCTCCTCACCAACGGAAAGAACATATATATATATATATATATATATATATATATATATATATATATATATATATATATATATATATATATATATATATATATATATATATATATTTTTATTATTATAAATATTGTTTCGCATGGATGCAGGGTGGTGTCGTTCGCAGAATGTATGTATAATATATACTCCTGCGACCGTTCATGGGAAGTGTGAAATGGCAGAAGAGGGTTCCCAGCCTCAATAGCCATGCGAAGATAATCTTCATTATTCGCTAACTGCGTCGAAATCTCCACAACTAGACCAGAAAATTACTTACAACAGCTTCTTAATTTTTAAGTCCATAATTATGTTATTCTTCATTTATGTCCAAAAGAACTGATGAGATAATTTTGCCGCTCCTCAGCTAAATAATTTCGGAAAATGATTTATTTTTCTATTTTTCATAAAATGTTCAATATTTAAAAAGACCTGGATTTAAAATTTTGTTGCTTCTCCTCTTGAGTCCGATAAAAAAATTAGTAATCTTTTGTTTTATAATTTGATTTTAATTTTAAATTTTTGATTCAATAAAATTTTAAAACGTTTTATGTTGGTTTTGACAAATTTTATTTCTTATTTCTAAATAATTTTCTGGCCTCAACACACGCAGAGCATCTTCCCTTAGACTAAAAACCTTTTAGAACTTTCTTTAAATAGTCTGTTCAAGATTTCAGCCTTCCTCTTTAGTGTCTTCTCTAGTTCTTCTCTTTTCTTCTCTTACCATCTCTCCCTGCAGATTTTAGTGCGTCCAACTCCCACGACAGACAGCCAATATATATATATATATATATATATATATATATATATATATATATATATATATATATATATATATATATATATATATATATATATATATATATATATATATATATATATATATATATATATATATATATATATATAGCAGCTTTATCAGCCGCCAAATGCTATCGACATACTGAGAGTTCCAGCGGAGAATACTGTCTGAAGAAGCTAGCTGAATAAAAAGCACACAGCTAGTTGACTTCAAGCCAATATGAAAACGAAAACACATTAAAACTATAAAAAAATGTATGTTTATAATACGTTAGTAATTAGTAATTACTCCTTCAGTATCTATCGATTGATGTATCTTTTTCAGTTTTCAGGTTCTTAAAAACGTCGTCTGGCAAACATCTAAGGTTCAGTTTTTTATTTCGCCAAGATTTAGGGGGCAAGTGCCCCCCTCCCCCCCTGCCTACGCCCATATATATATATATATATATATATATATATATATATATACCAATATATATATATATATATATATATATATATATATAACTATATAATATATCATATATATATATATAGATAATGAAGTGGTAATTACTAATTACTAACGTATTATATTATTTTTTCTAAAGTTTTAATGTGTTTTCGTTTTCATATTGGCTTAAAGTCAACTAACTTTGTGCTTTTATACAGCTGGATTCTTCTGACATTATTCTCCGCTAGAACTTTCAGTATGTCGATAGCATTTGGCGGCTGATAAACCTACCATATATATATATATATATATATATATATATAAATATAATATATCAACCTTATATATATATATATATATATATATATAGACCAGAGAATAAGATATATATATATATACTGCTGTATATATATATATATGCTATATATATATATATATATATATATATATATATAAATTGTTACCCAAAATAAAATTTCTATATCAAATATTCAAAACCACAATTTGTAACCTGTTAGTTTTTACAATAAATATTTAAAGGAAAAAAAAGCACACCCAAAATTCATAATCATAGTTTATTGATTTGACTTTTTGTAACGGAAACTTATTTGATTCTTTTACATTTATGAAAAAAAGTTTTTTGGAAATTTCTGTAATACGTCATCAAATTATTTAAATCAAAGAAAACGAAAATTTAAAGAAAACTCATAAATTAGGTTATATATATATATATATATATATATATATATATATATATATATATATATATATATATATATATATATATATATATATATATATATATATATATATATATATATATATATATATATATATATAATATATATATATATATATATATGCTATATATATATATATATATATATATATATATATATATTATATATATATATCAGAGCTGGGCGCGCCTATAATTTTTTTGAGTGCGCCTGCGCCTATGCGCCTATGCCGCCGGACCTAGTGCGCTTAGCGCCTATGCGCCTATATTTTTGGTCACATCAATGCGCCTAGCGCCTATGCGCCTTTGCGCCTACGACTTTTCGCCGGCTGGTGGATGTTCGCTAAATTTATTTGCAAAGTAAACTTTAGTGCGATAATAAAAGCATGCTTTTATAAGGAAGAAAAACACATTTATTAATATTTGTAATTAAAACACCGTAAACTAATATCTACACGTCCTCTTCCACCTCCATGTCTTTGTGGTCCATGTTTTTCCCCAGGAGGTTCAGCACGAGCGCTGAAGAAGTTGAAAATTTTCAGAGCCATATTTGCCAATTTATTTGTAGTTAAGAACTACTGAACTAGTTATATATATATATATATAAAAATATATATATATATATATATATATATATATATATATATATATATATATATATATATATATATATATATATATATATATATATATATATATATATATATATATATATATATATATATATATATATATATATAGGGGTCGGTGCTGTGTGGGGCAGGGGTTGGTGCGGTGCTACGCTGGGCTGAGAGGGGCAGGGCTAACGCTAACGAAGAATAATAAAAATAAAGAAATAAACATATAAAATGAAAATAAATAATAATAATAATAATAATAATAATAATAATAATAATAATAATAATAATAATAATAATAATAATAATAATAATAATAATAATAATAATAATAATAATAATAATATTAATAATAACAATAATAATAAGTTAGTCAGTTCGGTCAATCGAACACCTGTTCGATTGGCCCAATCTCGCGTTAGGCCTAATCTTCGCTCGGAATTGGAAGCCGCAAAAACGGCGTAACCCGCTTATTTCACCCTTGCTCTCGGGGGGAGATACCCCCTAGAATCAACCTAGCGACTTGAAAACTCACCGGTAATCAGTTTAACATACCAATAGAACATATACAAAGTTTCATTACGATATCTCAAACCGTCTTCGAGAAATCGGCAGGCGACGCCGTTATCCCATAACTATTTTATATATATATATATATATATATATATGTCTCACACTGTATATATATATATATATATATATATATATATATATATATATCTTATATATATATATATATATATATATATATATATATATATATATATATTATATATATATATATCTATATATATATATATATATATATATATATATATATATATATATATATATATATATATATAACATGCGCGTCTATCGCTATACATATATATTATATATATATATATATATATATATATATATATATATATATATATATAAGTTTTACACTGGTTTTTAAAATGATACAAGTTTGCCAAGCTTCTAAGTTCTAACTTTTAAGGGTAAAAAAAAATGCTTTGTTCCTGTTCATAGGCGCGGCTATAGGCGCAAAGAATTGGCTGTGCGCCTTTGCTTAGTCCGCCTTTTTAAAAATTGTTGCGCCTATGCGCCTTTGCGCCTACGAATTGATAGTGCGCCATAGGCGCATAGGCGCATAGGCGCAACTCGGTGGCGCAACGCTTAATCTGATATATATATATATATATATAAAATTTATATATATATATATATAAACACTATATATATATATATATATATATATATATATATATATATATATATATATATATATATATATATATATATATATATATATATATATATATATATATATATATATATATATATAGTGTCTGTTATAGCCGTCATATGTATCTTAAAAACTATTAATGCTACAGTAAAACGGAATACATTGCTGGAATGCTGGTCCAAAGTTTGCCCTGGAAATGTAAAAAAAAAAAAAATAAATAAATAAATAAATAAATAAAAAAAATTATATCTCAAAAAGCTACAATAGCTACAGCGAAAAGAAATACATTTTTGGATGGAAAAATTTCACATAAGAAAATGTAAAAAAAAATAAAAAAAAAAAAAAATTATTGTTAATAATTATAGTAATATGATTAGAGAGCCTATTTAGAGACCTTTTATTGGTTTCTCGTTAAAATAAATAAACTTTCTATTAAATTTTGCTTTTTTTTTTTTACTAAAGAATACCCCAAGGGTATACCGCACCGATGGCAGGAGTCGGGGTCTCTCGGCCTTCCGGGGAACTACGGGGTAGGACTAATTCCCCCCCTCCGGGGAGGGTCTCCGGAACCCCCGCTCTTTGGTATTTGGGTGTCGCGGGGTTCCTCGCCCTACAGGGGTATGGAAAACATTTATAATTTACGTCGGCTCAACCCTAGTGTACCGTATAAAGCAAAATCTAATAGAAAGTCTATTTATTTTAACGAGGAAACCAATAAGGTCTCTAATAGGCCTTCTAATCATATTATATAATTGTTAACAATAAAAAAAAAAATTTTATTTTTTTTTTATTTTCTTATGTGAAATTTTACCAGGATTCCAAAAATGTATTCATTTTCGCTGTAGCTATTGTAGTTTTTGAGATATAATTTTTATTTTTTTTATTTTTATTTTTATTTTTACATTTCAGGGCAAACGGACCTCCAGCAATATGTTTAGCGTGTGTTTTAAGAACTACCTTTGTTTAACTATAATAACTATATATATAAATATATATTTATAATAACTTTTATATATATATATATATATATATATATATATATATATATATATATATATATATATATATATATATATATATATATATATATATATATATATATATATATATATTTATATATACTCAATATATTTGCAATGTTCAATCTGAATCATTCCTGTTCGATCTGAGTCATGGTTCATCGTACGTTTGACATCGTAATGATTTGAACTCTGATTGAAGTGAGGCTGCATATTTTACGTTAATGTGTACGATCATAGCAGGGAAGGTTGTGTTTTTAATTCTTTAAAAGAAAGAATGTTATGATACAATATTTAGGAAATATGTAGTAATGATTATGAGCAAACAATATAGTTCCATAGTTAATCATTCTTTTATAGATTGGCATAATTTTCGTACAAAAATTTCTTCGACAGGATATTTAAACCTAACCTAACCTAGCCTAACCTAACCTAACCTAACCTAACCTAACCTAACCTAACCTAACCTAACCTAACCTAACCTAACAACTTAACTTAACTTATCCTAACCTAACATAACATAACATAATCTAACCTAACCTGACCTAACCTAAAATAACTTAGCTTATCCTAGCTAACATTAACGATTTTTTCCGATTGGGTATTTTATATTTATAGTTAAACTAGTTACTATATATATATATATATATATATATATATATATATATATATATATATATATATATATATATATATATATATATATATATATAATATATATATATATATATATATATAACTAATGTTTATAATTTGGTGCTAGATTTTTGTAAACAGTGTCGTACAAGTTTGCTTGGCTCGCGGTAATGTTTTCCTTTATACACCCTCTCCTTATTATATATATATATATATATATATATATATATATATATATATATATATATATATATATATATATATATATATATATATATATATATATTTCTTTATATATAAATATTATATATATATATATATATATATGCTGCTGTATATGGAGAGTAGGTTAGGTTAGGTTAGGGTTAGGTTTTTTAATTTTTGTTAATATTAATTAAATTACATTTGAAAATCCAGCATTTACTAATGTATTTAACCTCAAATCATTGAAATTACGTTACATTTTTTATTGATTTTCGTTCCTGGAGTCAACCTCTTATAAATAACATATATATATATATATATATATATATATATATATATATATATATATATATATATATATATATATATATATATATATATATATATATATATATATATATATATATATATATGTATATAACATATATATATATATATATATATATATATATATACATGTATATATATATATATATATATATATTTATATATATATATATATATATATATATATATATATATCTATCTATATATATATATATAAAGAGTATAATAAAGAATTTTTCTATTTTCATTTTCTTATTCGAGTTTCGAAAATCCGTCTGGAAAGTGGTGCGGTACAATGCAGTGCGCCACAACGACCTGCACCAGGTCACTGAAATTTCAATGCGAACCACACCACACCGCAACAGATAATTATGTTCATACCATATGGCACCGCACCCGGTGAGTCGGCAACAACATCTCTACTTAACAAATATCAATTACGAAAAATTTAATTTTCATTGGGGTTTTACACTCAAAAATAATTTTACATACTACAGATGATGAAACCGAAGACTAATTATTAACAATTTTTTCAAACTTTAACAACAATAATTTTATAATAAAAATTTAATACTAATATATTAAATATTAAAAATATTATTATAAAATATTTATATAAATTTAAAGAATTCAAAAATAAAATAAAAATAAAGCATATTTTACTGACAAATAGGTAACTATTATTTTTTCAAATAATTTAAAAAATATAATTAATTTGGTTACTACTACCACAACTACTACTACTACTACTACTACTCCTACTACTACTACTACTACTACTACTACTACTACTACTACTACTAATAATAATAATAATAATAATAATAATAATAATAATAATAATAATAATAATAATAATAATAATAATAATATAATAATAATAATAATAATAATAATAATAATAATAATAATAATAATAATAATAATAATAATAATAATAATAATAATAATAATAATAATAATAATAATAATAATAATAATAATAATAATAATAATTATAATAATAATAATAATAATAATAATAATAATAATAATAATAATAATAATAATAATAATAATAATATTAAAAAAAT
>JABUQX010141613.1:22500-24533 GCA_015478945.1 Trachelipus rathkii
GGATGTGGGATGTGAGATGTGGGATGTGGGATGTGGGATGTGGGATGTGGGATGTGGGATGTGGGATGTGGGATGTGAGATGTGGGATGTGGGATGTGGGATGTGGGATGTGGGATGTGGGATGTGGGATGTGGGATGTGAGATGTGGGATGTGGGATGTGAGGTGAGATGTGGGATGTGGGATGTGGGATGTGGGATGTGGGATGTGGGATGTGGGATGTGGGATGTGGGATGTGGGATGTGGGACATGGTAGGTCATACATAAAATAGTAAAGAGTGTGGGTGATTGGGATTTGGGATGTGGGATGTGGGATGTGGGATGTGGGATGTGGGATGTGGGATGTGGGATGTGGGATGTGGGATGTGGGATGTGGGATGTGAGATGTGGGATGTAGGATGGGATGTGAGATGTGGGATGTGGGATGTGGGATGTGGGATGTGGGATGTGGGATGTGGGATGTGGGATGTGGGATGTGGGATGTGGGATGTGGGATGTGGGATGTGGGATGTGATAAATCGTGCATAAAAAGAATAAAAAGTGTTGGTGATAAGAACTATTTAAGGGAAACTCCAAGTTGAGATGTGGGATGTGGGATGTGGGATGTGGGATGTGTGATGTGGGATGTGGGATGTGGGATGTGGGATGTGGGATGTGGGATGTGGGATGTGGGATGTGGGATGTGGGATGTGGGATGTGGGATGTGGGATGTGGGATGTGGGATGTGATAAATCGTGCATAAAAAGAAATATAAATGTATGATAAGAATACGCCAAGGGAAACTCGTGAGATGTGGGATGTGGGATGTGGGATGTGGGATGTGGGATGTGGGATGTGGGATGTGGGATGTGGGATGTGGGATGTGGGATGTGGGATGTGGGATGTGGGATGTGGGATGTGGGATGTGGGATGTGGGATGTGAGAAATCGTGCATAAAAAGAATAAAAAGTGTTGGTGATGAGGATACGCCAAGGGAAGTTCCGTTGACGTGTTGGATGTGGGATGTGGGATGTGGGATGTGGGATGTGGGATGTGGGATGTGGGATGTGGGATGTGGGATGTGGGATGTGGGATGTGGGATGTGGGATGTGGGATGTGGGATGTGGGATGTGGGATGTGGGATGTGGGATGTGAGATGTGGGATGTGGGATGTGGGATGTGAGATGTGGGATGTGAGATGTGGGATGTGGGATGTGGGATGTGGGATGTGGGATGTGGGATGTGGGATGTGGGATGTGGGATGTGAGGTGGGATGTGCGATCTGGAATGGAGGATGGGGGATGTGGGATGGGATGGCAGACGGCGCGCGCCTAGGGGATGTGATAAATCGTGCATAAATTGAGTGGGATGTGGGATGTGGGATGTGGGATGTGGGATGTGGGATGTGGGATGTGGGATGTGGGATGTGGGATGTGGGATGTGGGATGTGGGATGTGGGATGTGGGATGTGGGATGTGGGATGTGGGATGTGGGATGTGGGATGTGGGATGTGGGATGTGGGATGTGGGATGTGGGATGTGGGATGTGGGATGTGAGATGTGGGATGTGGGATGTGGGATGTGGGATGTGGGATGTGGGATGTGGGATGTGGGATGTGGGATGTGGGATGTGGGATGTGATAAATCGTGCATAAAAAGAATTAAAAGTGTTGGTGATGTTGGATGTGGGATGTGGGATGTGGGATGTGGGATGTGGGATGTGGGATGTGGGATGTGGGATGTGGGATGTGGGATGTGGGATGTGGGATGTGGGATGTGGGATGTGGGATGTGGGATGTGGGATGTGGGATGTGGGATGTGAGATGTGGGATGATAAATCGTGCATAAAAAGAATAAAAAGTGTTGGTGATAAGAATACGCCAAGGGAAACTCCGTTGACCTTGTTTGACTCTAACTGTTCGAACGGACAAGAAATTTTATATTTTCTTGTCATCGATGTTTGTTTCTGTGTTCAATATTTTGTCTGTTATATATATATATATATATATATATATATATATATATATATATATATATATATATATATATATATATAT
>JABUQX010141614.1:0-10000 GCA_015478945.1 Trachelipus rathkii
TTATAAACTTCAAGATAATTTGCTCAAAAAGTGGTTTAATGAACTCAAACAATTTTATTTATATTTTGTCTCTATTATCAAACACTGAAAACACATTGTAAAAATGTAAAAAGCTTCAACCAACAATATTCATCAAATCTTGCTTCGATTCATTCCTAGACATCATTCTTCTGCTTGCTTCCTGGCCTCTAATGAATCCTTCTCGTTTCTCATGAGTATACACTTTGCCAGAAGCCTCTGTTACTTGTTTCACACACCTCTCTCTATGGACTGTCCATGACATGGCCACTTTGGAACTTGCATTGGCTTTTCAACAAACTTTCTTATTTCTGATATTTTGAGTTTACAAGTAAGTGGAGGTTCATATACTTTTTCTGACCAGTCTATCAGTTCCAAAAGGGAAGTTGCATTTGGATTTACTGCAGGTGTTTTCTAGTCCGAACAGATAGGTCTTCTGGTGTATCATCATCTTCATTCCTTAATTCAATTATCTTCTGGACCCCTGCTTTCCTTTCTTCTTGGTCTTCCGAGCATAAAAGTGTCTGAAGCACCATTTCACTAAATGCGAACCACGATGAACGTTGGATTGTTGGCAAAACAATATCTGCTACTGCCTTCTTCTGAGATTTTAGGAGCTTCAATTGATAAAGAATGTGGCGAGGTCCTTCCACCCAAGAGAATTTCAATTTGATTGTAAACCAGCAGGGATAGTAAACGCCAACAATGTATTCCACAAGCAGTTGTAACGTCTTCAAGTTGTTGCCTTTAAGGCCATGTTTTGAAACCCATATGCGACAAATCTATTTGCAGTTGTTAACCATCGAGAGTGGCTTACAGGACCAATTTCTAATAATGCCAGATCAGTTGGAAGTACACCTGTCCTTATGGCCTGAGTTATCCTGTAACCATAAGCCTGATCTGTAGAGAGATCTTTGACAACAGTGTCACTCAATGGAACCAAAGGCTCTGGAAAGAATATTCTGACAAATGAGGGATTGATTTCTAGTTCTGTTGCAGTATCAAACATGTTGCCAATCTTACCACTCCACTTGTTGTTAGACAAAAGTTTTCCATCCAACTCTGTGATCAAGTGCCGCAAAGGTAGCTCATTAGTATGAAGAGCACAAACCAACCAGATGAGTTTACGATTCAGCTTTGCCTCAACCCAATGCATGACTCCTCCTTCCCAACCAGTGTTAACATTCGTTGAGTCACCACCAATAGCCTGCAAACTTTTATCAATGTTGTTTTTTTTTAAGAAATCCACAAGATGGTTAGCAATAACTTCAGCAGGTTTCCTTTTCGTTAAGTCTTTCTCTGGAGTAAAATGGCAAAGATACCTTCCACCTGGCTCACTGCAAACAGTGTAATGCTCTTCTTTCACAATACTTGGAAACTGATGACTTGAGTTATCTGCTTGTAACAGAACTTTAGTGGAATCTTTGCGTCCATCAAAGAAGATACATTCAATATTGCCTATCCGGCATCGAGCATGAAATTCGTCATCAAGTGATTTCATGACTTTTTCTTGTGCCCTTTTTACTTTATTGTGATCAACCACAAGTCTCCTGTCTCCTTCAGTAATTAATCCAGCATCCAAAAATGCAGCTGTTGTAATGGCAGCTGTAGCACGTAGACCGACACCATACCTAATACTTTGCAATGCAACATTGCGCAATTGTAATGTATTATACTGACTTGTACTTGAAGTAGAAGGTACATCAAAATCATCACATGGAATTTGCAAAGGATCTTCAGATTCTTCATCTGTAACATCAGTTGGCTCTTCATCTTCGTCGGAGAAAAGAACTTCATTTGATTGTAATGTTAACTCTTCCTTCCTTTTCTGCTTATATTCAGAAATTCTTCTTAATTCATCTTCTTGCCTCTTTTTCTGCTTTTTAATTTGTCTTGCTCAGGTAGATCTGGTAATCCAATTTGATGCTGTCCAACAGATCCAACCTTCTCTCTTTGACTATTAATAAACACTAGTTCTTTGACAAGGATCTTCATATCCTTAGAACAAGAGCAGGAGATGTGCACTTCATGTTTACAGTCAGCACCACCTGGACATGAACCCTCAAATTCTGAACATAGCTTAATCTCACACTTGCAATTGAGGATGTCAAAGAGCTTGTCTAACGTTGCTATGAAAGTCTCTTTCAATTCCAGTTTTCCTCTGCCAAGTGATATGTTTTTGGCCTTTTCCCAGTTTTCTTTTATCTTCTTCAGGACTGTGACTCTCGAATTTAAAATTGGCACCACAAAACAACTGTTTGCTAGCTCCCACTTTTCAAGCACTTTTGGATAAATATCCTTTGCAAGAGTGGCTGCTGGGTAATTTCTTACATTCTCTCCACTCTGCTCTCTTAGCAGAAGCCCATATCTTAGAACATCACGTAGAGTTGGGAGTTCAGAAGGCAGCAGCACCACCTGGACATGGACCCACAAATTCTGAACATAGCTTAATCTCACACTTGCAATTGAGGATGTCAAAGAGCTTGTCTAACGTTGCTATGAAAGCCTCTTTCAATTCCAGTTTTCCTCTGCCAAGTGATATGTTTTTGGCCTTTTCCAGTTTTCTTCTATCTTCTTCAGGACTGTGACTCTCGAATTTAAAATTGGCACCACAAAACAACTGTTTGCTAGCTCAGTTTGCAGGCTTCCACTTCAAGAGTGGCTGCTGGGTAATTTCTGACATTTTCTCCACTCTGCTCTCTTAGCAGAAGCCTATATCTTTGAACAAGAGCAGGAGATGTGCACTTCATGTTTACAGTCAGCACCACCTGGACATGGACCCTCAAATTCTGAACATAGCTTAATCTCACACTTGCAATTGAGGATGTCAAAGAGCTTGTCTAATTGCTATGAAAGCCTCTTTCAATTCCAGTTTTCCTCTGCCAAGTGATATGTTTTTGGCCTTTTCCCAGTTTTCTTCTATCTTCTTCAGGACTGTGACTCTCGAATTTAAAATTGGCACCACAAAACAACTGTTTGCTAGCTCCCACTTTTCAAGCACTTTTGGATAAATATCCTTTTGCAAGAGTGGCTGCTGGGTAATTTCTGACATTCTCTCCACTCTGCTCTCTTAGCAGAAGCCCATATCTTAGAACATCACATAGAGTTGGGAGTTCAGAAGGCAGCATTTCTCGACCAGTTCCAATGAAGTTACTCATGTGAGTGAAAGTTGCCAGTCTTGTCTTCCTTTTACTAGCCATGGTTCCGAATTTTCAGATTTTGCAAGTGGAAGAAACTATTCATGCCTGGAAAAAGAAAAACAAGAAAATGTCACTATTTGTATGATAATAAAAATAAATAAAAAGACACTCAGCTGCAAATGAGTATTGCTAGTTTAAAAACTTTTACGAGTGGCATTAAAATTTTTTACAGATGTTATAGTATAATATAAGTATATTCTTAACCTTAGAGCAGAAGTACAGACAGAAATAATGATAAGAAGGCACTTCTTTAGAGAAGACAGTTTGCTGCGAATTTTACATGAAACGTGAAAATATCATGAATTTGAAGTAGCTATTTACCAAGCAAACCAATGTAATTGCCAGTTCTTGTAAATATAATTGTGAATCGCTAACCAAAACACAACTTTTGACCCCCTCATTTTTTAAAAAAAAAAGAAAAAAAATTTGACACGCTCTACTAATATATATATATATATATATATATATATATATATATATATATATATATATATATATATATATATATATATATTTAACATATATATAACTTAAATATATATATATATATATATATATATATTTGCATTTGACTGCTGATATATATATCTATCACCTTTCTCACCAATCTCCTGTAGATGCATGCATCAAGCATACACACCGGGAATCGAAACATCTATGCGCAGTTCTAGGGTATAAATAAGTAGTAGCGGGACCCAAACCCACTACCAATACAGACAGAAACTGTGATGGAGGAGGAGGATTGAAAGATATAGACAGTATGAAAAACGAGGGGATAGAAAAAAGATTAAAAGATTTCGTATGTGACAAATGCACATACTAGTGCTGGGGCCGGAGGGATGCACAAGAGAAAATACCTTATTACTATGCTATGACCCAGAAGTTGCAACACCAGTAAGATAATAAGATAACACCCCACAAGAATCAATATCCACTGCTGGAGCACACGTACACACACGCACTCACACACAGATATTTACACAAATATATATATATATATATATATATATATATAATATATATATATATATATATATATATATATAAATATATATGTATTTTATATATATATATATATATATATATATATATATATATATATATATATATATATATATATATATATATATATATAAATATATATATATTTATATATATATATATATATATATTTGCTTTGTCCCAAAAGGCTAAAATTTACTGAATATGCCATGAACGACTGAGCAATGAACCTCCTTTCCGGGACGTGTACGAGTGTGTAGCTAGTTAACTAGGCTACATATCCATACCAGTTTTAATCAGATGATTTATATAGTCAGTCTTGCACTACATCTGTTTATGTATGGGCGTGTGCTCTAACCTCGTTACGCTTTTGCACTACATTTTTTGTGTATGGGCGTATTTTCTAGAGAGAGTGCAACATAGAGCAACAAGGATGATTTCTGTGTTTGAGGGGTAAGAGCTATGAGAAGAGGCTGAAGGAGTTAGGAATGTTTTCTGTAGAAAGGCGATTTCTCAGAGGACATGATACAAGTCTACAAAATATTTACATCTATTGATAATACGGAGACCAATAAATTTTTCATAGTAGAGCATGGACAGGTGACCAGGGGGCATAATAAGAAAATTAAGAAGAAAGCATGCTATCTTGATATAAGAAAGCATTCTTTCAGTAATAGGGTTGTTAAATTTTGGAATGGTTTGCCACAGGAGGTTGTAGAGCGGGACACGTGGGAAAGTTATGAAAGGATTGGATAGGTAAATGGATGGTTTGGGTATCATATAGTAAGAATTATGACTAGGGTTGGGAAGGAAGCAAGCTCGTTTTTCCAAAAGCACTAATATTTTTCATGAAAAAAAGAAACACAGCCTGAAAAAACAAATAGGAATTTATTTTTGTTTTTTTTTTTCAATTAAGTTTTTTTTAATTAACATGTTTGAACAATTTTATTATAAGTTTTAGCAAATATGCTCTAATTTGGACATTTTTTGGTTCCAATTTCCAACAAGGTGGAAGCCCTTGAGTTTGTGTTCAAAATTTTTATGGGTTTTCCATATTTTTATTTTATATTCTGAATTTTTATATTCATAATATTTTGTTTGTGGCTTCATTAATGTTTTCTTACTGTTTCAGCTTTCAGTAACATTTTTATCATAATTATTTAATCAGAATTTAGAAATGCCGCGTGCAAAAAGTCGTGTGACTATACTTTTTAAGGAAATAAAAGGTAGCAAAGGCCCTTGCATGAAATGTAACTTTTGTTGTGTCAGGGCTTGTAGCAAGTTTCATATCAAAAAAAGTGAAAAAAGTGAATAAAATTTTGAAAAAAAGTGAAAAAAAGTGACTGAAATGTTGAAAAAAGTGAAAAAAAAAAGACTGAAATGCTGACAAAAATTACATATTTTTGAGAAAAACATGAAAAGAATTTACAATTTCCATTACTAAAATTCAATGTGACCTAACTTATTTACTATAACAACATGCTATTTATTTAATATTTTGAGATGCTAAGAACTATGAAGTAGGTTTTAAATATAAATAACTGAAGATGAAAGTATATACCGGTAATAATGAAATGTTAGTTTTAGAAAGTCATGATGTAAAGAAAATGGAATAATACTATACTTGAAAATACACTTACTGTATTTGGTTACAGAAGAAACAAGCTAATAATTATAAAAATTAAGGGTAATTAAACTTTTTTGAAAAAGTCTGAAATGAGACTGGTTTTTCGTTTTTCAACAGCAACCTGTAAATTTTCCACACTACATCTTTTTTCAGATGCCTCTTTCTGAACATTAGTGACACCTTCCAGCATCGCTTGGGCTAAGCTTGCTTCACTAAAATCTTTTTTCTTCAAAGCTCTCTTCAATCTTTCATTAGCTTCCAATAACAGTTTGCCTGCACTTCCACTTTGCTCTGCCTCTTCTTTTCATAGCTTCTTCAGCATTTGTTCATCATCAGAAATTTTTTCCTTTTTTGGTCAAGTTGTTTTTTGTTTTCCTCTTCAGCAATTTTTTTGTCTTGTTCAGCCTTTGCAGCTTCATCTTCGAGTCTCCTTTTTTCTCTTTCTCTATCCAAGTAAGCAATGTATTGTTTATATGCTAAACGTCCCATGGAAAGGAGCTCTGGAGTTAGAGAAATAAGGTAAGGTTTGTGATCATACATTTTTAGAGCACTTTTAACAGTGATTAAAGCATTTAAAGTTCTCTCTGACATAGATGACCTGGTACTTGTAAGAGTTCTGCCTGATGTGGAAAATGCTCTTTCCACATCTGCATTACCATGTGACAGCGACAGTGAAGCTTTTACTACTCTTTCAACTGTTGGAAATCTTGAAGTGTTTACTGATGGATCGGTTTTATTAAAAAACTGAGCCCAATACAGATCTATAGATTTTTTTCGGACTCTGGTTCAGCTTTTTCCAATTGTATTAGTTTCCACTCATCTAAGAGTATGTCTGTATGGATTTTCCATGGCATGACCCTACCAATCTTAACTATATTTTGGCAGCTTTCTTTGGACAATCTCTCATTAGGGGATAGACATGTAAATTTTTTCAACAGAGAGCTCGACACAGATGATTTGTTCACAACATGCTCAACAGATTCAACAAAATGTTTTTGTACTTGCAGACAGAAAAACGTTTTGTCCTTTTCACAAACATTTTCCAAGTTTCTTAATACCTCATAAGAAAACTGGATTTCTTTCAATGGCAGTAAATGTTCAGTATTAAAAAAAGCAGCATCAATTTTTTTTAAATCAAGATCTTTGAGAGAATTTCTGACTTGCAAATCCTTCCCAACAGTTTCATAACCAATGATGACAAAACAGAATGCAAGAGATGAATTAATGGTTCTTCTTTTTGGAAGAAGCCTGTGACACTCATAAAGATATGTGCGCTAGATATAACAAAGTTAAGCTCTGCTTTCATGGTAGGTTTTTTTAACAACCTCACAATTTTCTGATATCCAGGTCTTTTCATCAGGTTGGGCCTATGCTTAGTTACATATGTAAGAAAATACTTCTTCACAGCTTCCCATTGTTCCAAAACTCTTTCAGCATTCTCCTTTATGGTAAGCCACCTACTTGAACAATGTTTAATAAACTTGTGATTAATAACGCCAGTTTGTCTTTGAATCTCACTGTAGTCTTCCCATCTGGATGGCCAGTTGTGGAAGAAACGATGGAGGCTAAAGATAAATTCTGAAGCATCTTCACCTAATTCCTCTATACCCTTTAGAAAAGCATTGTGTATTGTATGGATATTGCAAAACTCTATATTTAAAAGTCCTTTTTTTCTTACTATGGTTACTTGCTCGTTAAATGATCTTTTCACTGATTTGTTTACATTTGGACTGTCTGATCCTAACATAAGAACATTTTGTAATGGAATCGATGAGTTATTAAGAGCACAGTTCAATTTTTCCACTAGAATAGAAGCTGTAGCAGTACCTAAGAAAAATGTCTGTAAATGGCTATACATAACTCAATTTTGACTTGTAGACCAATATCTCACACCAATTTCCAATTCTTTTTTCCCTGCAGCATTTGTAGTTTCATCAAACAAAACTGCACAATAAGCATTTCAAGGTCTTTAATAATATTTTTTCTTAAAATATGGCGCCAATGCATCTGAGATCAAATAATGGGCTTTGTTGTTTCCTAAACTGAAATCTTCAGGAACTGCATCTTCTCCAAACATCACCTAATAAATAAATAAATATAATTTTATATATATATATATATATATATATATATATATATATATATATATATATATATATATATATATATATATATATATATATATATATATATATATATATATATAAATAAAGATATAACTTAACAACAACATACTCATATGCTATGCTATATATAACACCAAAAAAGGTGTGCCGGCAAGTTGGAAAATGAAGGATATTGAAAAGGTGACTGCGTAATGTTCATATTCTGTTTCACATCCACCTGAGCCCTCAGGGCATGACTTTCTATTCATATTTCAAATCATTTGGCAAAAAAGGATTTTCTTTTTTATGTATTAAAACCCCATATATTGAGACCAATTATGAATATAAGAATCATGGTTTTTTATGTAGTTTTCTAAATTAAATTTTATACAAAAAAAGGAAGGAAAGGCTTAAAGTTGTGTTTACTGAGTAACTCATGACATAGCTTACCTGAAAAGTTTCACGAAGTCCATTGCAAGAAGCAAAACTGTAGTCTGCAGCAACACATTTCAACCACCACATTAGTTCCATAGCAGTAGTTTTAGCTCGATCAGCATACAGTTTGATAATCTTGCTACAAGAGGGCAATGGTGTGACTTGTTTATTTTGATCACTTGAATTTTCCATATTTTGATTTACATTACAACTAGGCAATAATTGTAACTGATCTTTGTTTAATTTAACTTTGCTGTAATTGATATGAACTGCTTTCTTTGAATGTTGTATAACTGCCTGGAAGCCATTTGAGGAAATGTTTATGCATTTCATGCATATTTTACAAAACATTTCGCTGTCTGACTGTTTCTTTCCCCACTCAATTTTGAAGCCTTGAGGATCAGTTCTATCCAACCAAGACATTTGAAACTTACATCTTCCCATCTTCAAAAATTTCAAATTTCAAAAAACTTTATTCAATTATTATTTAAAATTATTTTAAACAACCTGAAAATTAAAAATTTAAACAAATTATTTACCTATGTTTTCCAGTTCTTGAGTTCAATAAACTGTTTTGTAGTTAAACCACATTTTTAATTCAGTCACAGGTAAAACAGAAGAAAAAGATATCTCCAAGTAACCTACTTGCCCCAAAAATGTGAAGAAAAGTGAAGAAAAGTGTAAAATTGCTCAAAAAAGTGAAAAAAAATGACTAAGCTAAAAAAAGTGTAAAAAAAGTGAAAAAACGTGAAGGCCCTCGCATGAAATATAACTTTTGTTGTGTAGACATTGCAAAACTAGTATTTATTGCTCATAATCTAGAACTAGGAAATTCTGAAAATTTGCCAACTGAGAGAGATGATTATGCTAAGGCAGCTAAGCTTAAGAGTCGTTACTGCCCCTGCTCCTTCACCATTGTCATTCTCACACGATACTTCATACGACTCTGAGATATCAGTCATATCAAAATTAAATGTGGCTGATCACGCTGATGAGCCCAGTGATAATGTGCTTGTCAGTAGTCACAGCACAGTAGTCAGTACTCAGTAGTGACTGGGGTCTGGGGAATGGGGGGGACTAGTGATTAGTGAATCAAAAGTTGATATTCCAAAGCCAAATATTTAATTTAGTCATTCACTCATCCTCCTTCATTTACAATCTTGGTATAATTTTAATTTCAATAAAGTTGATATTCCAAAGCCAAATATTTAATTTAGTCATTCACTCATCCTCCTTCATTTACAATCTTGGTATAATTTTAATTTCAATATTTTTATTATTTCATTTGCATCCCTTAAGTCACTTTTGAGTTTTGTCATTCAGACTCATTCTATATAAATATAATATACTTTAATGTTTAAAAGTAAATTATAAATATGATTATATGATACAAATGTAAAATACATAGTAAAATTAGTAAGTAGAAACCTACAAACAGCAGTCTGCAGGCTACAACCTACTATAAATTGTAACGAAAACAATTGATAAAATATAAAGAGAAAGGTAGTTCTGCTATTTTATAAATCAAAATGGAATATTTGTTTAATTTCAGGTATCCTCATGTTTGAAAAATGAAAATACTCAAGTGAAATATCATATTAGCCTCTTTATAT
>JABUQX010141614.1:15000-25000 GCA_015478945.1 Trachelipus rathkii
ACAACTTATTTCATAATTTCCGTCTGAAGGGTGGAGTATGTGCCTATGTAAAAATATAAACACTCCCGTAACACGTCTGCGTGAATCTTGAATGCTGATGTTCTGAGGCCATAATCAACCTTCCATTCTACACTTTACCTTAAAATAATCTTTATTGTACTGCTGTTTCTCTAGCTCAGGAGACAGACTTTCCTGCACGATTTTGCCACTGCATATGCCGGACTGTTGATCTTCTCTGTCCAGATGAGTTACCATTTTGGGGATTTCAATGTACATAACACTAAATGGTTGGGGTCCTCTCATACTGATTTAGGTGAGGGAGGAGGCAGAATAATTTCGCATTCTTAACGATGGAGCAACTAATTAAAGAACCCACACACATTCCGGATCATCCTAACCAATTCTTGACACACTTACGACCTATGTTCACCCACACTAAGTCTTTACCATACTTAAAAGCCACACACTTTCGCCATCGTGCCAAATCAGGCCACAGCATATCTGCAATTTTAATACTTTTATACTCCCACAGCAGCTCCATCTGCCCTACTCGTTTTCACCAGCACTTTGATCGGGCCGATTGGGGGCATTAGTTTCTACTTCTTGCAATTTAGACCCGACTTTGCTTTGTCTCAGTAGACGCTGGAAGCTTCACCACTTGATAAGGTGGGCTGTAATCGTTGATGGGATAGAGGCAGGTTCATTTCAGCTTCTTCAGGAAACTAAATCTCTCTCATAATCCATGGGTTCGATCATTGGCAGATATCTTTTGTGTTTCAGGCTAGAGACAGTGCATATCAGTGGAAAATTCCCTAGTTGCTCCTATGCTCTTGCTATTTCCAATTTCTGCTTTAGAAATCGTTGTTGCTGAAGATACTCTTTGACGAGCAAAGCGGGCTTTCATCAAACGAAAGTGCGCTAACCTCCTTGGTTCTCCTACTGACAAATCTTTCTGGCCTCTTGCCAAAAACATCTCTAACAACTTCTGTAGAAAATCTGCCTTTCCTCCTCTCATTCGCTCTGATGGTTCTGTTTCTAATAATTCTCCAACTGAAAAGGCCAATCTCTTTGGCCTCCTATTTTCCTCTAACTCAACCCTGGACGATTCTGGCATTCTTCCTCCTCCTCCTTCTCCTCTCAGGTGTCCTATGCCTTTACCAGTCATTTATTCGATCGAGTGCATGGGCTCCTGAAATCTACAAACGTAGGAAGGCTGGTGGCCCGGATGGCATTCCTCCCCGAGTTTTGAGGGAATGTGCTTCCGTGCTATCCCCGCCCCTCGTTCAACTATATTCTCTATGTCTCAATACTAACACTTTCCTCAGTGTTGGAAGCACGCACATGTCCAACCTATTCCGAAAAAGGAAGCTGCTATCCTTCCAACTATCGCCCTATAGCTCTTGCTTGTATTCTATCTAAGATCTTTTGAAAGAATTCTAAACTTTCATTTCCTAAATTATCTGGTATCTCTCTTACTTCTTTCCGATCGCAGTACGGCTTTCGGTGATCGAGATCTACTGGCGATATACTTTATCTTATCTTACTGTGTTATGGTTTTCCGCCCATAGGAACTACGGGGAGACTTGCGTGAGTGGCGCGGCATATCAAAGCATTTGCGACCGGGGCACGCGTCGCCTTTCTCAACCTCCTTTGGAAGTTTCCTCGCTTCTCTTTGCTTGCACTTATGTCTAGTTTTTCTTTCAAAAAATCAACTCAATATCTGGCTGTTGTTGATGGGGCGACTTCTTCTTCCTTTTCTCATTTAATAGTGGTGTTCCTCAGTTTTCTGTCTTATCTCCTACTTTGTTCTACTTTTAGTAATGATCGCTATACTTTGCACATCTAACTCTATTCACTCATATGCCGATGACTCGTCCTTCATTCTTCAACTCATTTTAATTCTGCTCCCTCACTTTTACTTCTGAAATTGCCTCTCGTCTTAATCTTTCCGATTCTATTCTCGCTGATCTGGATGGAATATTTAAAGATTCAGATCTGTCCAGGTTTATTGATTTATTCTTTAACTATTTCCTACAAATATACTCTCTCACAAGGTTACCGCCAACTTTCTGATCTCATGTGAGCACGGGTTACTGGCTTATGGCCGGTTAATACTGCGTCTGCCGATTTTGTGGCGCTGTCTTGGGAAACCTCACATCACAATGGTTGCTAGGGCAGCCCTCAAAGAAACTAGGGGTTCTGTTTAGACTGCGAGACTTTTTCCTCCTTTTCTCAGTTGCTCAGCTATACAGGGGCTCATCCGCCCTTGTATGGGTACTGCTCTCTCATATCTGGGGGCTCACCGGTTTCACCCGGCTTTTAGATAGGGTCAGAGTCAAAGGCCAAAGGCATAAATTGTCCCACATGCTTTCCAGTTCGCCGACTCTATCTTTGCGCGTTCATTTTGGGCACTATCCTGCTTTTCTATAGGTACCGTAGTGGCAGGTGCCGAGGGAACTTATCACCCACGTACCACCACCTTTACGTCACCCTCGTAGGCACAAGAGGTGCTGTATCTGCACAGTTTTGTGTTGATATAGGTAACTCCAGACTAGTTCGCTGGGTGCTTCCTTCTTACCTGCCACCTCTGTTCTGTGGAATTCTATTCCATCTTCTGTGTTCCTGCTGAATTTAATCTCCCCACTTCAAGGCCTGCGTCTGCGCTCATCTGTAATTTGCACAGTTAGTAGTTCCCGATTCTGAGGCGTGCTAACACCCCCCTCAGTAAAATAGGGCTCTGCCCACGTGAGTGGTGGTGACAACTGTAAAAAAAAAAAAAAAAAAAAAAAATATATATATATATACTTATATATATATATATATATATATATAGCAACAAATATATATACTATATATATACTATATATATATATATATATATATATATATATATATATATATATATAAATATATATATATATATATATATATATATATATATATATGATTCATAAAATGAAAATCGTTGTTAGTAATTCCAGAATATATTCGTAGATCAATCCCCATAGGAACCATTCCATGATACACTATGCAAGAGTTTGGAATGTTAAAAAATTCCCTTTCGGCCCAAATACAACAGAGGCATTCTTTTCGTAATTGGAAATAGTATCAATTTTTAGAAGGAAGAAAGAGAGAAAGAGAGAAAAGAACTGATGTATAAATAAAGGTCTACATGCTCTAAAAAATAGGCAAAGAAAAGCATCTTTACAGTAAAACTTTTTTATTTATTTGGAGGTTAGGCCTCCTTTAACGGATCAGTTATGGGACTTTCTTTGTTCGTGAAATTTTTAATATATATTTATGTATTTCTTAATTACATTGATATAATATATTTTCTATTATTACTATTGAAAGTATTAAAAGAATTAATCTTTTATAATAATGAAACTACTGTTAAATTAATAAATAATTGTTTCTTATTGACACTTATTGCAACTTTACAAATACCGCAAAAGGAATTATTTAAAAATGTTTATACCGATTTAATCGGCCGATATTAATTAACTGGTCGATTGATTGATTAATCAGCATTATTAATGAATTAATGATACCAATCGGTATATATATATATATTTATATATATATATATATATATATATATATGCTGCTCTTTTAGTATTATAACTATATATATATATATATATATATATATATATATATATATATATATATAACAACACTGTAACTGCTCTTATACAACTCTTCTTTATATATACAATAATATATATATGTAGCATATATATATATTTATATATAGCATATAACTTAATAATATATATATATATATATATATATATAGCATAATAACCAATATATATATATATATATATATATATATATATATATATATATATATATATATGCTGCTATAATATATATATATACGCGTATATATATATATATATTATCACCACTCACTGGCGGGGCCTTACTTTCAAGGAAGGGTCTTGAAAATGAAGATGTGACAAACTCACCCAAGCCACAAAAACCATAATCTGATATGCCCAAAATCTATTATGCCCAAACCACAAAGAGTAAATTTCTCAGAGAGAAAAGAATAAAAACAGCAGGAAGCAGATGATGAAACGGAAAAAGGTTTTGCACCACAACGAAGGCGAGTCTGGGGGTTTTTTCAAACCTCACGCAAAATTCATACGAGCAAGGCACCCCTTGTGCTATGAGGGTTAAACAATGATTTTTAAGTACGAGAGGTCGGAATTCTCTCGAGCTTCTTAGAGATTATAGAACTTATAGAAGAGATAATGCGCCAAAGTCAGGTCCGCAGAGATATAGAGGAGATTAAGGAGTTAGAAGCAGAGGACAGTTTATTAGTCTCCCATCTAGACTCAACCCTATCGAAAGAAGAGTGGAGACAGGAGCTCCCCAAATGTGAGAACTGTACTCCAAACAAATTCCCTCAGCCTGAACAGAACTCCCCAGTTTTTGGGGCCATTTTAACTTAACAGTTGTGATATGAGTTTTCAAGACAATATGTTGTTTATATTCCAGATCAAGAATGTTTATATTTCTCACAGGTGAGAAGTTTAAAGGCGCCGAAGGAGATAGGATGGTTGGAAGTTGTTTTTTGAGAGGGAGATATGAAAGAGCTTAGGTTTGAGTTGAATTTCACAAAGGTTGCTATGACCTTGCACCGGAAATACCATCAGGGCCCGCAAAGGAGGCGAAATCGAAAAGCTATGGGACGAGAAGCAATTCTAGTTGCAAAAGAGGAGCAGGTTTGAAATGAGTGGAAGAATGGAGAGTTGAGTCATCGGCATAAGAATGAACAGGTTAGAAGTGCAGCTGAGGATATCACCGTTGGTGGAAAGTAAGAATAAGAGTTGAAATAACGCAGAACATAGAACACCACAGTGTTAGATGTCACTCACCATCAACGAGTGCTGATATGGAGCGATCAGAAGAAAGGAACATGACAAGAGCAAGCGAAGGAGGAAGCAAAGGAAGAGGAGCTTAGAGCATTGACTCGAGCCATATTCGGGCAAGCTTTCGGTATGGTAAAAGCGCCATCACACAAGACTCCCCATAGTCCTTAAATGGCAGAATATATATATATATATATATATATATATATATATATATATATATATATATATATATATATATATATACATATATATATATATATACTTTTTATATATTTATATATATATATATATAAATATTAATATATATATATATATATATATATATATATATATATATATATATATATATATATATATATATATATATAACTTAACATACTATTGAACTGAGTTGCACAGGTGTATATATCTATATTCATATATATATATATAAACAGACATATATATTTCATCTATTGAGATCTATTTACAAGCTAATTTTGCTAGTCGTATATGTGTAAGAACTTGGCACTGACACGACACTTAAATGTGAGAAAATCTTGAGAAAAAGAGAATCTACTTGTTCTAATGTACATATCAAACCGTAATTTTTTTTTAATTTTCAAACGATATTTATCATTTATATGACAAGATACTTATATACGGAAATAAAAAAATAATAATAATATAAAACAAGATATTATATTTTTATAGTGGGTCAAAAACACCGATTCTTGCTATATTGTCCGTACGAAATAATTTTATCATTTTTCGGTATCGTAGTTTTTTTAAAAGAAGGCCTGACTTAAAAATTAAATATTCTAATAAATTTTAAGAGAATGCTGGAATTTAGTAGTAGTAGTAGTAGTAGTAGTAGTAGTAGTAGTAGTAGTAGTAGTAGTAGTAGTATTAGTAGTAGTAGTAGTAGTAGTAGTAGTAGTAGTAGTTGTATATATATATATATATATATATTTATATATATATATATATATATATATATATATAACTTTATATATATATATATATATATATATATATATATATATATATATATATATATATATATATGTATATACTTTTACTAGTCATTCAAGAAAATATGTATATATATATATATATATATATATATATATATATATATATATACTATATATATATTGTCTATTTAATCGATCAGTCAGTGTCGATTTTAATCGATCAGTTAATTGATCTAATATAATTTATTTTTTTTTTTTTTTTTTTTACTTATTTTTACCCACCACTCACGGGCAGAGCCTATTCAGGGAGGGGGTGTTGCACACTAAGCCAAAATTTCATCCGCTAGCGCAAATTGCGCAGATGAGCACAGACGCAGAAGGCTTTGAAGTGAGGAGATTAAATTCAGCAGGAAAAACAGAAGATGGAGAGAGAATTCCACAGAACAGAGGTGGCGGGAAAGAAGGACCGCAGCGAACTATCCTGGAGTTACCAAGATCCACACAAAACTCGTGCGCAGACACAGCACCCCTTGTGCTACGAGGGCGTCGTAAAGGTGGTGGCACGCGAGTGGTAAGTTCCCTCGAACACCTGCCGCTGTGGTACCTATAGAAAAAGAGATAAAGCACCAACATCGCGCCGCAAAGATAGAGGGTCAAGTGAACTGGAAAGTACAGAACAGTTTATAAACCTTTTGGCTTTTGACTCGACCCTGTCCAAAAGCCTGGTGAAACCAGAGCCCCCGAATATGAGAACGGTACTCCATAAAAGGGCGGATGAGGTACCCTTCTCTAACGGGAGTAACTGAGAAGAGGAAAAAAAGTCTCGCAGTCTAAACAGAACTCCAGTTTCTTTGAAGCCGCCCTAGCAACCGTTGTGATGTGAGGTTTCCAAAGACATTTTTTTGTTTATGTTAAGGCCAAGGATGTTTATATTGTCAACAGGAGAGACAAGAGAACCGTCGAAAGATATAGGAAAGTTAGAAGGTGTTTTAGAGAGGGAGATTTGTAGAAGTTGAGTTTTTAAAGAATTGAATTTCACAAGGTTGAGACGACCCCAATCGGAAATTCTATCCAGATCAGCGAGAATAGAATCGGAAAGATTAAGACGAGAGGCAATTCTAAAAGTAAAAGAGGGAGCAGAATTGAAATGAGTTGAAGAGTGAAGGGTCGAGTCATCGGCATAAGAGTGGATAGAGTTAGATGTGCAGGTGAGAAGATCATTAATGAAAAGTAAGAATAAAGTAGGATAAGACCGAACCCTAAGGAACACCACTATTGACGGAAAAAGAAGAAGGCTCCATCAAACACAGCCGATATTGAGCGACTTGAAAAAAGACATATGTAAGCAAAGAGAAGGAGGAAACCCAAATTAGGGGCTTGGGGAGCAGTGACGCGTGCCATACCCGGTCAAATGCTTTGGATATGTCAAGCGCCACCACGCAAGTCTCCCCGTAGTTCCTAAGAGCGGAAAACCATAAATTGGTTAAAAATAGGAAATTATATCGCCAGTAGACCTTGAACGCCGAAAGCCGTACTGGTGATCGGAGGAAAGAAGAGAATGAGACTCCAGATGGTCTAAGAAGTGAGGATTAAGAAGTGTTTCAAAGATCTTAGAAAGAATACAAGTGAAGAGCTATAGGGCGATAGTTAGAAGGATCAGAGCGGCTTCCTTTTTCCGGAATAGGTTGGACATGTGAGAGCTTCCAACACTGAGGGAGGGAAAGTGCTAGTATTGAGACATATGAATATAGTTGAACGGGGTGGGGTCAGCACGTAAGCACATTCCCTCAAAACTCGGGGGAGGAATGCCATCCGGGCCACCCACCTTCCTAACGTTCATAGATCTCAGGAGCCCTGCACCCGATCAAATGTAATCCCAGGCAAAGACATAGGACACTTGAGAGGAGAAGGAGGAGGGAGGGAGGAGGAATGCCAGAATCGTCCAAGGTTGAGTTAGAGGAAAATAGGAGGCCAGAGATTGGCCTTTTTCAGTTGGAGAGTTGGCAACAGAGCCATCAGATCCGAATAAGAGGAGCAAAGGATGATTTACAGAAGTTGTTAGAGACGTTTTGGCAAGAGGCCAGAAAGATTTGTCAGTAGGAGATCCAAGGAGGGTTGGCGCACTTTCGTTTGATGAGAGCGCCTGCTTTGCTTGTCGAAGAGTATCCTGCAACGATTTCTAGCTGAAGTTAGTTTACTAATCTAATTTAATTAAGGGCAAGTATCAATTTTGGGCTCGGTCTGAGCCCCCATTGTCAACCCCACCTAAAAATGGACATGAAAAATTCGAATTTTCAGCCGATTTTGACTGTATAAACACCAAAATGTAGCTTTCTCCCTCTAAAACGTTGTTTTATGGTGTTTTTTTCTGTGTCTGTACTCACCAATTTAACAATTTACAATCCCTAAAAAACATGTTTTAAGATATTAAGAACTTGGCTTTCAAATTTTTCCAGAAAGTTCACCAAAATAAAGTTAGGACATGATTTATCAAAAATAGCACAGAAGATACTTTTTCGATTTTTAGTTTGTGCTCAGCGTTGTCCAATTTCAAACCCACTTTTTTTATTTTGAAATGAAAAATTGCAATAATTTTTTTTTTTTTTTCTGTTCAGGCTTGAAGTGGATGAAATTTTCCAGAACTTATGTAGTCGAGAATGTACATTTATACTTAGATTATTTCTTTGTATATGCATTAGTTTTTGATTTGTTCTTGGAACAAATTTTTCAAAAAAAAAAAAAAATCGAAATTTAAAAAAAAACTTTTTTGATAAACACAAACATTATCTAAGTAAAAAAGATGCTTGCCCGATGAAATTTCATCCACTTCGCCCAAAAAGAAAAAATTTATAGCAAATTTTTCATTTAAAAAAGAAGAGGGGGATTTGCGATAAATCGAAAAATACTTTCTAGTATTTTTATTAATGGACATTTCTATGCATATTCAAAGTTTGAGAATCATCACAGAAAAAAACAGAAAATTGATACGAAAAATGTCAAAAACATGGGTTTTGAAAAATTGAAAATTCTGAAAAATAACTACAGACACAGAACACCGGAAAGCAACGTTTTAAGAGGGCAAAAAAAGCTACATTTTGGTGTTTATACTCGATAAAATTGGCTGGGTCAAATTTTATGTGTCCATTTTAGGGGGGCGGAAATTTACGCCCGAACCCTAAGTGGATATTTTTCCATTAATAAAATAATTTTATCAATATTAAAAAAACATGTGTGGAAATATAAAATAAAACATGAGTGACAAAGAAGACATTTAAAAGACTTTATTGACAGCCATTACTAAAATTATTGGAAGAAGTGAAAATACGTTAATTAAAAATGGGAATACTTCATTAGTTTCTGATTTAAAGTTAATTTATTATCTAAACCCGTTAAATAACGGCAAGTAATAAATTTTGTACATATTATATTTGTGCAAGAAGGTTGAAAAAATATATTAATATAAGAGTCAAACTCTTTAGTGTTTGTTTGTATCACGTGAGTATTCAATATTATTATTACTGCAATAAACACTAAGGGGAGAAATTTCAATCATTAAATTTTACTGCAGTAGCGGAGATCTTACTGCAGAAGCATTAAAAATGGACTCAAGGAACCTTTCGCTTCAATAATATTTACAGTGGAAAATGGAAAACATATTAAATCTTATCCTTTACTCTAATTCTTAAGAAATATTTCAAGTTCATTTATGATTCTAATGGCTCAATAATTTCCCCATAATTCCAATAGGAAATTTCCAGTATAGTTCCTATAGAAACTTTCCAGTATAGTTCCTATAGAAACTTTCCGGCATAGCTCCTATAGGAACTTTCTAGCATAGCTCCTATAGGAACTTTCTAGCATAGCTCCTATAGGAACTTTCCAGTATAGTTTCTATAAGAACTTTTTAGAGACTTTCCGGTATAGTTCCTGTAGGAACTTTCTAGCATAGTTCCTATAGGAACTTTCTAGTATAGTTTCTATAGGAACTTTCCAGTATAAATCCAGAAGGAAATAAAATCAAAGAAAAAGTTTTTGAAGTTCTACTTCAGAATAAAACAAAGTTAAACGAATTTTTCAATTCAATGGCCTCAGTTCAAATACTCATGTGAGAGCCTTACAAGTGATCCCCATTATTATTATTATTATTATTATTATTAT
>JABUQX010141615.1:7500-25000 GCA_015478945.1 Trachelipus rathkii
TAAATCTACGCAAAATAAGATTAAACTTACCAAAGAATTTGTTTCTTGCTCTTTTAATATCCAAGCTTTCTTCTAAATAATTATTGATATAAAAACCCAAGTATTTAGAATGAGTTGCATATCTTAATGAATCACCTGACAGCTTGAATTTCACTTGATTTTCTTTTATTTTGCCGTTTTTCTTAATGAAATTAACAACCAAACTCTTGTCATGGTTTATATTTAGGCATAAATCAGTTATAACATTTTCTGCTTTATATAGAAGAGTTTGAAGGCCGCTAATTGATGGAGCAAGCAATACTAAGTCATCAGCATACATAATAATATTTGACATACGAAATCCTAATCTAGTTCCAATTTTGCTTTTAACAATATTCCTTATTAGTTCATCAACATAGATACAGAACAAAAGTGGGGATAATATTCCACCCTGTCTTACACCGTTTTTTACTTGCCAAGTATTGGAAAAACTATTTTTGTGTTTAACATTAACAAATTGATTTTTATAAATACTCATTATAATATTCAAAATACCGGAGGGAATATTCATCTCATTAAGTTTTTTGAATAAGACCTCATGATTGACCTTATCAAACGCTTTGGAAAAGTCCAAAAAAGCGGCGTATACATCCGATCCTCTATCAGTATAGCTCGCAATAGTTTCCTTTAAAGAAAACATGGCCGTCACTGTTGAATAATTTTTCCTAAAGCCGTGTTGCCTATCGTCAAGAGTAACAAAATCCTCTAATCTATCCAACAAACCCTTTTCCATCAATCTGAGGAAAACAGATGACATCATAAGTAGTAAGTCAGCCAGTCCCGAGGCACCTTTTTTCGATAGGAAGGAATAGAGATATATTAGGCTTAGGGGGAGAATTGATAGCCCGAAGGGCTATCAATCTGACAAACAGACAAAACCGAAGGTTTTGTCTATGTTTGTCTGTGTTTGTCTATGTTTGTTTGTGTTTGTCTGTCATTGATTTATTATTATTATTATTATTATTACATCGAAGGTTCGTTTTCCCGGAGGGAAAACGAATCTGAGTTGAAAATCATCCTCAACATATGCATTTCTGAATCCAACTCCGACTCCGGTTCCGGCTCCGACTCCGACTCCGACTCCAGCTCCGACTCCGACTCCGACACTGAATCCGACTCCGGCTCCGGGCGCGAAGGGTTAGGCGATTTTCGATATCATGTCTTTTTAAGTAATTTCTTTTTATTTTATTATTATTATTATTATTATTATTATTATTATTATTATTATTATTATTATTATTATTATTATTATTATTATTATTTATTATTATTTTCCTCATTATGATAAAAAAAGAAGAAGAAGAAGAAGAAGAAGAAGAAGAAGAAGAAGAAGAAGAAGATAAAGGAGAAGAAGAAGAAGAAGAAGAAGAAGAAGAAGAAGAAGAAGAAGAAGAAGAAGAAATCTGAGATATGTTACGGTCAAAACGTTTCATTTCAAGGACATATTATTGCACAATGTTTGTATTTTTATTTCGTAATTATTTTTTATTTATTTTTATTTTTATTTATGTATTATTATTATTATTACTTTTTATTATTATTATTATTATTATTATTATTATTATTATTATTATTATTATTATTATTATTATTATTATTATTATTATTATTATTATTATTATTATTATTATTATTATTATTATTATTATTATTATTATTATTATTAGTAGTAGTAGTAGTAGTAGTAGTAGTAGTAGTAGTAGTAGTAGTGGTAGTAGTAGTTAGAGTTATCGTATCGGGTTAAAATTTGGAGAGGGGTTAGATGGTGACATATCCTTGTTGTATACGAGGTTACATCCCACTGGGTCCCCCGAAGGGGGACCCCACCCCCACTTAAAAATCAAAGTGTTCGTAATAGGCTGAAATTTGGTGAGAGGATTCAGAGTTGAGTTTCTAGAAAGAGTTAGTATTGGATTCTGAGGAGTTGGCTCCGGCACCGGTGCTGGAGCCACTGCGGTGCCGAGTTAATAAACATTCGTATAACAACAATGTTGGTGTCCTTATATAGGTTATCAAGTCCATAGATCACGAATATGATGGTTATAAGACCGTATAGGGTGTCTAGGATCCCACAGAGGGGATTCCACCCCAAACCTGAAATATTGATGTAGAAAGCTGAAACTCGGTATACACCTATCATATAAGGTATCGTTACTGTTGCCAATGTTAAATTGTAGTGAGCACCCCAGGGGGGATGCTGGCCCCTCGAAAACTTGAATATTGACGTAGAAGCCTGAAACTCGGAATACACCTATCATATAAGGTACTCATATCATATATGGGTTAATTAGCCTTACACACCCCATGGGGGGATGCTAGCCCCACAAAAACTTGAATACTGTCGTAGAAGGATGAAACTTGGTATACTCCTATCATATAAGGTATCATTACTGCTGACAGTGTTAAATTATGGTGAGGATCCAAGGGGGGGATGCTAGCCCCGTAACTTGAATATTGACCTAGAACGATGAAACTCGGGATATACCTTTCATATCTAGTACCCATATCATATATGGGTTAAATATCCGTTCACATCCCAAAGGGGGGTCACCAGCCCCACAAAACTGAAATATTGGCGTAGAACAACGAAACTTGGTATACATCTTTCTTATGATGTATCCTCGATACAGAAAAGAAAAAAAAAAAAAAAAAAAAAAAAAAAAAATAAAAAAAATTTTTTAAAAAATTAAAAAATAAAAAAATTTTTTTAAAAATTTAAAAAATTTTAAAAAAAAATTAAAAAATTTAAAATTTTTTTTTTTAAAATTTTAAAAAAATTAAAAAAACAAAATTAAATTTTTTATTCTTTTTAAGTTTATAACTTAAAAAATTTAACGTTTTTTTATTAAATCAAACACCCTCTAGAGCCTCTGGAGCCTCTGGAGCCTCTTGAGCCTCCTCCCCTCCCTCCTCACTCTCCTCCACCTCACGCCCCTCCCCATCTATGATCTAGTGATTCATGTCATATTCTGTATAACATAACACAAACTTTTCTTTTTTTTTTTGTTTTATATGTTTTAAACAGTTTTTTTTTACTAAATTTTTTTTTTTCATATTTATTACTTTAAGAAATTTGGGTTTTTGTACCTAAACCTGTAAATCCCAGTAAATCAAACCACCCACCCCCCCCCCTCCCTACCCAAATCCTGGATATTTATACATTATATAGTAATATTTAACAAAATTTTATCATAACCTTGTCTAATTATCCTATTCTGATCAATGAATATATGCTAAAGTAACAAGATCCATACTTAACAACAATAAGTAACTAACATTACTGCCAGAACAGAACCTACTTACACTTTTTCTAACATATCACTGATATTTTTACATTAACATAGTAATATTTAACAAAATTTTATCTTAACCTTGTCTAAATATCATACTGATCATTGAATATATGCTAACGTAACAAAGTTTTCACATCAATAAAGCAAACATAGCATCACCTGAACAACGAATATAACGTACATTCACAAACCTAACACATCTTAAACATGAATAAACAGTTAACATTAACAAGCTTTCATACTTAACAACAGTAAAGTAACTAACATTGAGCGCAGAACGTAACCTACTTACACTTTTTCTAACATATCACTGATGTTTTTACATTAACATAGTAACATTTAACAAAAATTATCACAACCTTGTGTAAGTATCATACTGATCAATGAATAGATGCTAACGTACCAAAGTTTTCACATCAATAAAGCAAACATAGCATCATATGAACTATGAATATAATGTACACTCACAATCCTAACGCATCTTATACACGAATAAGCAGTCAACATTAACAAAGTTCAATACTTAACAACTGTAACGTAACTAACATCTGCATACAATACATAACTTATTCACACTTTTTCAAACATATCTCTAACATATCATTATTATCTTTGCACGAACATAGTAACATTTAACAAAAATTTATCACAATCTTGTGTAATTATCATACTGACCAACGAAAATACGCTAACGCAGCAAAGATTTCACATCAATAAAGCTAACATACCATAACCTAATGTAACAATATAATGTATAACATCAAATCGAACATAACCTATGCCTGAATAAATCGCTAACATTAGCAAAGTTCCATACTTAAGAACAGTAAAGTAACTACCGTTGCATACAAAAACGTAACCTATTCATACGTTTTCAAACATATCTCTAACATATCATCACTATTTTCGTATTAACACTGTAATATTTATCATCACCGTACCTAATTATCATACTGAGCAACGAATATATGCCAACGTAACAAAGTTTTTGGCTTAACAAAGCTAACATAACATAACCTGATGTAAGAATATAATGTATAACATCAACCCTAACATACCTTAAACACGAATAAACAGCTAACATTAACAAAGTTCAATACTTAACAACAGTGAAGTAACTAACAAAACATATAGAACGTGGCCTTTCACATCTTTTTTTTTCTTTTTGTTTTAAAAACTTTTATTTATTTTTAACTTTATTTCTTTAAAACTTTTTGTTTTAAAAAAAACTTTTAGCTATTTGTAAATTTATTTCTTTAAAACTTTTTAGTTTTGTTAAAAACTTTTAATTTTTAACTTTATTTCTTTAAAACTTTTTGTTTTTACTAAAAAATTTGTTCTTTTTATGTTTAAAACGTAAAAAAATTGTGTTTTTTACATACCCTAAAACGGTAAATCACTGAATCAGTAAATCAAACCACCCCTACCTCCCCCCCCTACCCGTCCCAACCCTGATCTATTGGGGTATTGATGCAATGATCGTGAATCCAGTATCAAATTTCCAGCCCCTACCTTTTTGGATAAACATAGCATAAAAATATGTTCTTTTTATACTAACCCTCGAATATATGCTGACATAACAAAGTTTTCACATCAATAAAGCTAACATAACATAACCTGATGTAAGAATATAATGTATAGCATCAACCCTAACATACCTTAAACACGAATAAACAACTAACATTAACAAAGTTCAATACTTAACAACAGTAAAGTAACTAGCAAAACATATAGAACGTAACCTTTCACATCTTTTTTTCTTTTTGTTTTAAAAACTTTTATTTATTTTAACTTTATTTCTTTAAAACTTTTTGTTTTAAAAAACTTTTAGCTATTTTTAATTTTATTTCTTTAAAACTTTTTTTTTAAAGAAAAACTTTTAATTTTTAACTTTATTTCTTTAAAACTTTTTGTTTTTACTAAAAATTTTATTCTTTTTATGTTTATAACGTAAAAAATTTACATTTTTACATAAACTAAAACAGTAAAACAGTAAATAACAAAGTTTTCACATCAATAAAGCTAACGTAACATAACCTGATGCAAGAATATAATGTATAACATCAAACCTAACAAAACACCATACTTGGCAACAGGAAAGTAACTGACGTTGCTTACAGCCCGTACCATATTCACACTTTTTTCAAACAGATCTCTAACATATCACTATTATTTTACATTAACATAGTAACATTTAACAAAAATTTATCACAACATACTCGCCAACAAATATATGCTGACGTACCAAAGTTTTTCACATCAATAAAGCTAACATATCATATCCTGAACTAGGAATATAACACACAATGACAAAACCTAACATACCTTATGATCGAATAAATGACTAACATTAACAAAGTTTCATACTTAACAACACTCAAGTAACTAACAATACATACAGAACGAACATGTACGAAGCTGATGTGGTTCCTGTTTCACTAGAGTTATCAAATACAAGTTGAGAAATTGTTCAAACTCCTCCCACTTTTCGAAATATTACGCAATACCTATGATTCTTGTTTGGTTCGTTTTCGAAACATTACGCAATACCTATGATTCTTGTTTGGTTTCGTACCTCTAACATATTAACGTTAATCTTACACTAACATAGTAACATTTAGCAAAATTTATCACAACATTGGTTAATTATCATACAGACCAGCGAAAGTATGCTAACATAATAGTTTCCACATTAATAAAGCTAACATAGCATCAACTGAACTAAGAAAATAATGCCCAAAGACAAACATAACACATCTTAAGCAGGAATAAACTGTTAACATTAACAAAGTTCCACACTTAACACCAATAAAGCAACTAACATGGTATGCAAAACGTAACCTAATCTTACTTTTTCAAGCATAACTCTAACATATTAACGTTAATCTTACACTAACATAGTAACATTTAGCAAAACTTTATCACAACATTGGTTAATTATCATACAGACCAGCGAAAGTATGCTAACATAATAAAGTTTCCACATTAATAAAGCTAACATAGCATCAACTGAACTAAGAAAATAATGCCCAAAGACAAACATAACACATCTTAAGCAGGAATAAGCAGTCAACATTAACAAAGTTCCACACTTAACACCAGTAAAGTAACCAACTAACATGGTATGCAAAACGTAACTTATTCTTACTTTTTCAAGCATAACTCTAACATATTAACGTTAATCTTACACTAACACAGTTAACTAAAATTTCTCACAACATTGATTAATTATCATACAGACCAGCGAAAGTGTGCTAACGTAACAAAGTTTCCACATTAATAAAGCTAACATAGCATCAACTGAACTAAGAAAATAATGCACAAAGACAAACCTAGCACATCTTAAGTAGGAATAAACTGTTAACATTAACAAAGTTCCATACTTAACACCAGTAAAGCAACTAACATGGTATGCAAAACGTAACTTATTCTTACTTTTTCAAGCATAACTCTAACATATTAACGTTAATCTTACACTAACACAGTAACATTTAACTAAAATTTCTCACAACATTGGTTAATTATCATACTGATCAACGAATATACTCTAACGTAACAAGGTTTCCACATCAATAAAGCTAACATGGCGTAACATGAACTAAGAAAATAATGTACAAAGACAAACCTAACACAACTTACACACGAATAAACTGTTAACATTAACAAAGTTCCACACTTAACGCCAGTAAAGTAACTAACATGGTATGTAAAACGTAACCTAATCTTACTTTTTTCAAGCATATCTCTAACATATTAACGTTAATCTTACACTAACACACTAATATTTAGCAAAAATGTATCATAACCTTGTCCGATTATCATACTGATCAACAAATATATGCTAACATAACAATGTTTTCACATTAATAAAGCTAACATAGCATCATATGAACTAGGAAAATAATGTACAACGACAAACCTAACACAACTTACACACAAATAAACTGTTAACATTAACAAAGTTCCAGACTTAACTTCGGTAAAGTAACTAACTTTACATACAAAACATAACCTATTTATACTTTTTTCAAGCATATCTCTAACATATTAACATTAATCTTACATTGACACAGTAACATTTATCAAAAAATATGTCATAACCCTTACCTAACCTCATATCCTAACGAGTAAAGACGAATAAAGTAAAGTTTTTAGACATCTCTTTTTAGACTCCGCCTCCTTTCAGAAAATACCAACTCTAAACATGAAAAATGATTTTATGCTTTAACTATTTGCATAAAGTGATGCAATACTTATTATATTTGACCCTCTGACAGGATATACTAGCAATGTAGCAGTCGCCATTCGGTTTACGATTTAATATAAATGACACATCGTTGGGAATAACGAAACTCCTCGTGAAGATATCAACAACAAGCGTAGAGATGTGGGGAGATGTCATCGTATCAACACTGAGAAAAACTATCCTACTGAAGAAAATAGTGTATAAACATCCCTTAAATGTAATGAGATTCTTTCTTTCAACCAATCAGAAGAAAGTAAACAAGAATACGACGTACGAATGAACCATATCAGTTCAAAAGGGTATATATTCTCGTTCGACAACAACAACAACAATAACATAGTACAAAGATAAGTTCTTTAGATACTAACCAACGAATATGCTAACATAACATTGTTTTCACATTAATAAAGCTAACCTTAGCATTACCAGAACTAAGAAAATAATGTACAACGACACAGTCTAACTTTACAACTTAAGCACGAATAGCTATTTAACATTAACAAAGTTCCACACTTAACACCAATAAAGTAACTAGACACTTCGCACAAAACGTAACCTATTCATACTTTTACAAACATATCTCTAACTATTGCCGTTAATTTTGGTAGTGACACAGTAATATTTAACAAGAATTTATTATAACCTGGTTTAATTATCATACAGAGCAGCGAAAGTATGCTAACGTAACAAAGTTTCCGCATTAATAAAGCTAACATAACATAACCTGAACTAAGAATATGATGTACAACGACAAACCTAACACCCCTTACGTGTGAATAAACCACTAGCATTAACAAACTTCTGCACTTATCAGCAGTAAAGTACCTAACACATCGTGCAAACGTAACCTATTCACACTTTTTCAAGCATATCTCTAACATATCAATGTTAATTTTACATTAACATCGTAATATTTAACAAAAGTTTAGCATAAACCTGTCTAATCATCATACTGACAAAGAATATAATGCTGACGTAACAAATGTTTTACATCAACTTCGTAACATTTAACAAAAAATTCATCATAACCTCGTCTAAATATCATAATCCCCTGCGAATAATCACAAACATAACAAAGTTTTAACCAAACATAACAAAAATAACAAAATTTTATCCTAACATAACATAAAAATAAGTTCTTTGAGTAAAATATCACAGTAAAAAGTTTACTGATTTAAAAGCAGTAAATCAGTAAATCCAACTAAATCAAACCCCTCCATCCGTGCAGTCCCCTAGCCGTCCCACCCACCTGTGATGATCTATTGAGCCATTGATTCAAGTCATATTTCAAGTATGTCATTTTGGACAAACATAACATAAAAAATATGTTCTTTATATACTAACCTACGAATATATGCTTAACCAACAAGTTTAGCATCAATAAAGCTAACAAATCATAACAAGCGACTAGGAATATAATGTACAAATGCAAACCCTAACATACCTCATATTGAATAATCAGCCATATCCTGAAAAATTTCCTACTGATCAAAGGTAAGACGCTAACAGGTCATACAATGTCGATATGTTTCCCACTTTTCGAGCATATTAGCAAAACAGGTAAAGCCGTATTATCTAACAAAATCCCTTAACAAAGTGACCAATCTATCAAAGATTTTATCTTGAACTATAATTGACTATCTTCATCAAAGTGTCACTCGTTTCGAGTATAACATCATTTGACCTATGAATAAGCGTAGACATTAGCAAAAGTCTAGGGCAAACCTAACATTATTCAACAAAAAACTTAACCTAGGCTCACGTTTTCTAACACATCATCGTCAGTTAACACAGTAATATCAACACAAAAACAATGAACTTTCTCTAACAAATCAAGTGTTTCCATTGTCATAGTAATATTTAACATAACGTATCCCCAACTTACGAATAAACAGTTTTCATTAACCAAAAGAGTCTAAACAGCACATTGCTTCCGAGAAAACCCAAGGGGATGCCCCGCGGTGCCAGAATCCTGCGGGGGGATACCCCGAAAGAGTGTAAGCGTTACCCTCCAGGGAGGTAAGGCCTCGGCCCTTCCGGGCAGGGCCTAAAACCGCTTACGCCCCAGCTCGGTGATCCCCACTCGCGGGATTCACACCAGGGGCATCCCAGGTTTGTGTTGCTTTAGGTCTGCTGGTGTGAAAACTGATGCAGGATGGGTGCCATGTTAAATGACCTGTTTGTGAAATACGCGGAAATGATGATTTTTAACAGATGTGCTGTGTTAACGACGATGTGTGGGCACGTGAGGCTGAGTTGAGACACTGTTGAATAATCAGGTTTACCCTAATTTTGCCCCAATGTGCCGTTTATTCATGGGTCAAATGATGTTACTGCGAAGGCAGTGGTGCTGATCGAAGGTAGTGTCGATTCATTATCTTTAATGAATTGATCGCTCGACAGGAGACACGATTGATGTACGGCACCTGCTCGAAAGTGGTATATCGACGCTGACCAGCAGTTTACGCGATCGAGAAATTTTCGGAGTATTGGCGTTATTCTTAACGCGGTATGACCAGGTTTGCATTTGTGACTACAATGCGGTATATTTGTTAACTGTGACTGTTGATTAACGCCCGCTATTCGTAAGGTTAGTATAAGAGGCATGACTTTTATGTTACATGGCAAAAATATTGCCCAAGCATGACTGAATCAATATCAACCGTCACAGGTGAGTGGGTATTTGCGAAGCCCCACTGATTTACCCCACTGCTTTAAATCGGTAAGTATTACGTTTTATTGATGACACTCAACATGTTATGTTAGAGATAAGAATTTTGTTATTTTGTTATGACTGGTTAAAGCTTTGTTATCGACGCTGGGAGATTGCTCCAGACGAGGCCTTGATGAATTTTGTTAAATGTTACCCGAGTGATCTTAGCGCATCCCGTCAGCGCCCGCCGGCAACTGTCAGTATGATGATTGGGCAGGTTGCTCTTAAACTTTGTTAAGCCGATGTTAATAAAATTAACGTGTGCGTAACTCTTTGAAAAAGTATTGGTAGACGTTTTGCACGATGATGTTCTTTGTAAGATGCTGAAGTTCGTTGGCTGTCGTGTTATCATATTCTTAGTTCAGGCCCATCTTATGTTGCTTTATTATGCGGAAACGGTGACCACGTTCAGCATCTCTAACCGCCAGGTTATAATCAGAGTGCTTGTTAATATTACTGTGTCAGCGACCAACGTTAATATGTTAAGTATGTTTGATAAGTATGAGATGGAACACGTTTTGTAATGTCGGTACTACGGAGTGTTGGGTGTGGAGACAGTTTATTCGATAGCAAGTTGTGTTGAACTAAAATAGATTTGTGATAGCACTAACTTAGTTCTGGCCAATGCTATGTTAACGACCAGCATATATTCGACGGGTGGTATCTAAAGAACTTATCTTTGGCTTTATGTTATTGTTGTTTATTGTTGTCGAACCGAATATACCACGGGCGACCATGGTTCGACTAAGTACTCTTCTGTTGAAGAAAGAATCTCGGCCGGTATGTTTATACACCTGACCTGGCTTCGGTAAGTTAGTTTTCTCAGTGTTGACTGACGCTCCCCCGCATCTCTACGCTTTGTTGTTGATGGCTTCACGAGAGTTTCACCAGCGAAGACCGTCATTGCTCTATTAAATCGGCAAACCAGTGGCATTTGCAAATATGTCAGAGGGTCGAAATACGCCAATGTTGCGTCACTGTATACAAATGGTCATAAAGTCATTTTTCTGTTTAGAGATGACGACACTGCGAAAGGCAGTCTAAAGATGGCAAAAACGCATTCGTCTTTACTCGTTAGGTATTATGAGGTTAGGTATGGTCCTGTTTGCCTGATAAATGTATGTCAATGCTGAATTATGTGTAATATGTTGAAGTATGCGAAAAGTATAAATAATTATGTTTTGGCGCATGTAAAAGGATGATTACTTTACCAGAAGTTGAGTCTGGGGGCTTGTGTTAACAGTTTATTTGTGTGTAAGTTGTGTTAGGTTTTTTGTACATTATTTTCTTGGTTCATATGATGCTATGTTGCTTTATTAATGTGGCTGGCTGATATCAGCATATATTTGTTGATCAGCTGTGATAATCGGTTATGTTATATTTTTGCCCAAGCGTAGTGTGTTAGTGGCCAGATAACGTTAATATGTTGGGAACTCTTGAAAAACAGACCCAGGACCCGTTTATACCATGTTGGTCACTTTGCTGGCGTTAAGTGAGTGCTGGTTTATTCGTGTGCAGAAGACGACTGATTTGTCTTTGTGCGTTATTTCTTAGTTCACTATTGTGAAGCTTTACGTCTTGCCGTCTGATGAGTATTGTGTTGCGTATTTTAATGTTACTGTGACCCAGTGCCAGGTGTGACAAATTATGCTTGAAAAACAGAATAAGGCCCGTTTTGGCCTTTACTGGTGTTGCGTATGGGCACTTTTGTTAATGTTAACATTGCCGTGCTTTGGGAACTGTCTTTGTATCTTAAATTCGGTGTCTTATGTTAACACCAATGTGAAACTTTGGGCGATAACACGCACTACGCTGGTCTGTATGACTAATTGTCAATGTTGAAATTTAGTTAAATATTACTGTGTTAGTCTTCAGATTAGCGTTGTATGTTGGGATTATGTTTGAAAAACAAGACTAGAACCCATTTTGCATACCACATATTAGTACTTCACTGACAAAGTGTGGGACTTTGTTGTATTGACTACTTTAAAATGTTATGTTATCTTTGAAGCATTAGCTGCTGGATTCGAGATTGATGTGCCTGTTATATTGGAAACAGCCCATGTTGGCACTAAACTTGTGCCTGGCTGATAATTAACCAGCCTGTTGTGACAAGCACGCTGGCTTGCCCCATGTTGTGCGACCCAATGACAGGATATGCTTGGCATGGAGCCAGGGCCAGCCACTGCTGCGTGTGTTTTGGGTAGTTTGAATGATCTTTATGTTAGACATTAATGTGAGAAAACGTATGTTGGCACCACTACGCTGGTCTATCAGATAATTGGCCAATGTTGTGCCAAATATTACTGCTGTTGAATATTGAATTAACGATGGCATATTGAAGTACGAATAAGCAAAAATCATGGGTATTGCGTAATATGTTCGAGCGAGCCAAGCGTCTGGAATCTTTGCGTGCTCGAAAGTGGAGGAGTTTAATTCAACCTTATTGTTCTAATTACATCGGCTTCGTACATGTTCGTTGCAATATGTGTGACCAGTTGCTGGTGATGAAAGCGAGAACGTTGTGTTGGTCATTGTGTCATAGGCTACTTTTGTCGACCAGTATGACCTGTAGTTCAGAGGCTTATGTATGTTGCTATGATGTAAAAGCACGAGCCTCGCTATTTGACGGCAGTATTGTGATAAATTTTGTTAGCGTACCTGTTATGCTCAAATGCTAGTGATGACAGAAGATCTTTGAAAGTGAGATGTGCAGGCTGTGTGCTGTCGGCCACTCTGTTGCTGTGTTATACGACCCTTGCATCGGAGCATGTTACGTTAACTTTATTGTGTGAAAACATTTACTGTTTACTATTTTTAGTTATGTAAAAATGTAAGAATTTACGCCTAAACTATAAAAGGCAAAGTACAGAAACAAAAAGTTTAAAGAAACAAAGTTAAAGAATGAAAGTTTTTAAGCACAAAAAGGAAACAAGAGTAAAAATAATGAGATTTTTAAACAAGTTTTTAAAGAAATAAGGGTAAATAAATAAAGTTTTAAAACAAAGAAAAAGATGAGGATACGTTCTATATGTTTGCTTACTACTGTTATTGTTTATTAATGTTGATTGTTGTGTTTAGGTATGTTAGGGTGATATACGCTACGTGCCAATTACCCGTCGAGAACGCTCGACCCATGTTAGCTGGCCGTGTGAAAGACTGTTATGTCGGCGCCATCTTCGGGAGTTAGTAAAGAGCATATTATATGACTATCAATGTTCTCGTCGCCGACTGGTCAGCAGTCAATAGATCAATACCCAATAGGGTTAGGGTGCGATTACTGATTCAGTGATTTACAGATTGCAGGGCCTAAAAACTTGCAATTTTGCGTTTTAAAAGCATAAAAGAACAAGTACAGTAAAAACAAAGTTTTAAAAGGAAATAAAGTTAAAAATTAAAGGGTTTTAACAAAAAGCTAAAAGTTGATCTTAACCGACGAAAGTTGTAAAAATATTTCTTTTGCTCAAAGACTTCCCAAGAAATAAAGTTAAAAATGAAAAGTTTTAAAAGCAAGAAAAAGATATTGAAGAATACATTATATGTTTGTTGATTACTCACTGGTATTGAAATATTGAACTGTTAATGTTAACTGTTGTCATGTTTAAAATGTTAAATGTTGATGTGATTTCGAATTTGATATGTTGGCAAAAACGGGCATACTGTCGACCGCTCAATATGTGTGCGTACGGCATGATGACCAAATATTACGTTATACGAAAATGGCTGTTATTGTTATGATTTGAAAACGAGATAGACCCACGTTGTATGCAACGATTTTTAGAAAATATGAACTTTAGCAATATGATGGCATTTATTCGGAGCGCCGGCGATGTTATACATTATGTATGTTAGCGTGCTTTGCCCGCATTAACCTCGGTGATTAGTCATGCTGACTATTACACAGATTGTATTTCAAGCCCACGATTAAATATTGCTGTTTAAATGCCATAATATTGAAGACAGGCGGAGTCGTAACGTGTATGCAGATGATGAATTACATTACAGTGTTAGTATTGAACTATTATGTTAACTTATTCATGTATAAATAAAGAAGAATTTTTTCTATATGTTCGCATTTCATATGATGCAATGTTTGCCTAATCGATGAGGAAACTTTCTAACATTAGCATCTATTCATTGATCAGTATACTTACACAAGGTTGTGATAATTTTTGTTAAATATTACTATGTTAATGTAAAAACATCAGTGATATGTTAGAAAAAGTGTAACGTTCTGAGCTCAATGTTAGTTACTTTACTGTTGTTAAGTATGAAAGCTTGTTAATGTTAACTGTTTATTCATGTTTAAGATGTGTTAGGTTTGTGAGTGTACGTTATATTCGTAGTTCAGGTGATGCTATGTTTGCTTTATTGATGTGAAAACTTTGTTACGTTAGCATATATTCAATGATCAGTATGATATTTAGACAAGGTTATGATAAAATTTTGTTAAATATTACTATGTTAATGTAAAAATATCAGTGATATGTTAGAAAAAGTGTAAGTAGGTTTACATTATGCACTCAATGTTAGTTACTTTATTGTTGTTAAGTATGGATCTTTGTTACGTTAGCATATATTCATTGATCAGTATGATAATTAGACAAGGTTATGATAAAATTTTGTTAAATATTACTATGTTAATGTAATAATATCCAGGATTGGGGTAGGGAGGGTGGTTTGATTTACTGATTTACAGGTTTAGGGTATGTAAAAACACAAATTTCTTAAGTTATAAATATGAAAAGCGTAAATTTTAGTAAAAACAAACTGTTTAAAGCATATAAAACAAAAATAAATAAAAGTTTTGTGTTATGTTATACAGAATATGACATGAATCACTAGATCATAGATGGGGAGGGGCGTGAGGTGGAGGAGGGTGAGGAGGGAGGGGAGGAGGCTCAAGAGGCTCCAGAGGCTCCAGAGGCTCTAGAGGGTGTTTGATTTATATAAAAAACGTAAATTTTTTAAGTTATAAACTTAAAAAGAATAAAAAATTTAATTTTGTTTTTTTTAATTTTTAAAATTTTTAAAATTTTAAATTTTTAATTTTTTTTTTAATTTTTTAAATTTTAAAAAAATTTTTAATTTTTAATTTTTTTTTATTTTTTTTTAATTTTTTTTTTTTAATTTTTTTTTTTTTTTTTTTTGTTTTCTGTATCGAGGATACATCATAAGAAAGATGTATACCAAGTTTCATCGTTCTAGGTCAATATTTCAGTTTTGTGGGGCTGGTGACCCCTCTTTGGGATGTGTACGGCTATTTAACCCATATACGATATGGGTACCTTATATGATAGGTGTATACCAAGTTTCAGTTTTCTACGTCAATATTCAATGTTTGACGGGGCTAGCATCCCCCCCTTGGATCCTCACCATAATTTAACACTGTCAGCAGTAATGATACCTTATATGATAGGAGTATACCAAGTTTCATCCTTCTACGACAGTATTCAAGTTTTTGTGGGGCTAGCATCCCCCCATGGAGTGTGTAAGGCTAATTAACCCTTATATGAATGATACCTTATATGATAGGTGTATTCCGAGTTTCAGGCTTCTACGTCAATATTCAAGTTTTCGAGGGGCCAGCATCCCCCCTGGGGTGCTCACTACAATTTAACACTGGCAACAGTAATGATACCTTATATGATAGGTGTATACCGAGTTTCAGCTTTCTACATCAATATTCAAGTTTTCGAGGGGCCAGCATCCCCCCAAATTTGGTCAAATCGCTCATTTTACCCCGGATACACCTAAGATACAACCTAAAAAGACTGTATATCAAGTTTCAGCTTTCTACATCAATATTTCAGGTTTGGGGTGGAATCCCCTCTGTGGGATCCTAGACACCCTATACGGTCTTATAACCATCATATTCGTGATCTATGGACTTGATAACCTATATAAGGACACCAACATTGTTGTTATACGAATGTTTATTAATTCGGCACCGCAGTGGCTCCAGCACCGGTGCCGGAGCCAACTCCTCAGAATCCAATACTAACTCTTTCTAGAAACAACTCTGAATCCTCTCGCCAAATTTCTAGCCTATACAAGCATTTCGATTTTTTTAATGGGGGGTGGGCCCCCTTCAGGGGACAGGGGACAGTAACTTCGTATACAATCAGGATATGACACCATCTAACCCCCCTCAAAATTTTAACCCGATACGATAACTCTAACTACTACTACCACTACTACTACTACTACTACTACTACTACTACTACTACTACTACTACTACTAATAATAATAATAATAATAATAATAATAATAATAATAATAATAATAATAAAATAATAATAATAATAATAATAATAATAATAATAATAATAATAATAATAATAATAATAATAATAATAATAATAATAATAATAATAATAATAATAATAAAAAGTAATAATAATAATAATACATAAATAAAAATAAAATAATAAAATAATAATAATAAAAAATACAAACATTGTGCAATAATATGTCCTTGAAATGAAACGTTTTGACCATAAATCCTCTCAGATTTCTTCTTCTTTTTCTTCTTCATCCTTCTTCTTCTTCTTCTTCTTCTTCTTCTTCTTCTTCTTCTTCTTCTTCTTCTTCTTCTTCTTCTTCTTCTTCTTCTTCTTCTTCTTCTTTTTTTTATTATAATAAGAAAAATAATAAATAATAATAATAATAATAATAATAATAATAATAATAATAATAATAATAATAATAATAATAATAATAATAATAATAATAATAATAATAATAATAATAATAATAATAATAATAATAATAATAATAATAATAATAATAATAAAAAACTTATTAATTATTATTGAGTTATCAGACGATTTTGAGCAAAGTATTTGTTCAAAATTAACAGATAGATTCGCCCCAAAACAGGGAGTCAGGTTGGATTCGAAATGCATATGTTGAGGATGATTTTCAACTCAGATTCGTTTTCCCTTCGAACCTTCAATGTAATAATAATGATAATAATAAATCAATGACAGACAAACATAGACAAACATAGACAAACATAGACAAAACCTTCGGTTTTGTCTGTTTGTCGGATTGATAGCCCTTCGGGCTATCAATTCTCCCCCTAAGCCTAATATATCTCTATTCATTTATATCCATCAATCTAAGGAAAAAAGGTGCCATCATAATTGGTCTGTAATTATCTATATCTGAACAGTCTCCGTATTGATCCTTAATTATTGGAGTA